>VYZS01042277.1:4237-26275 GCA_013400695.1 Neodrepanis coruscans | reverse complement strand
TAATAAAAAAAAAAAATCAAGGGAACATTTTATGTACATTGATCTTGTATAATACGAAAGTTTGGAAGGCCCTAAATATTTGCTTTTCACCTGAAGCTTAAATTGGCAAACAGAGAGTGCCTGAGTTAGGGAGGCCAAAATAAACCAGCCTGCACCACCCCATTGTGAAAAGGGAACTTCTGTTCTGAAGGCTGATTCCTGTAATTCTGATTTAAGAAAAACCCTTTTTGTATAACAAGATATTGACTGTAGAAACACAGCATAGCATATGCCATGATGAGAGTGATCTTGAGGCTCCTGTCACCTGTACTAGCCAAGTAAGGAAGACATAGCAGGTAAAAGAACAGATTCCTGTATTTGGGCTTGCATTCTCTTTTATCCTGGTGTGTCATCACCTAAACTGTTGAGGGAAGATGGATGAGCCCTGGACTCTCTTTGGTGGCCAGGTGGAGAATTCATTGTGCTCACTGGGGAATCCAGTCTGGCTGCTGCTCACCTTTGCTTCTATCATTGCTTCACCAAAGGTGGGTGCAGCCCCAAATCCAGGTCTTTGTGTCTGTAGCTGCAAGAATTCAAGTAAATGTTAAAAGCAGCTAAAACGGGCCTTGAAAACCGCAGTGTGTACATTCACCATCTCTGGTGTAATTCTTCCCATGATGAATGGGGAAAGTTGCCTGTACACAGTAGGATTTTGGTTTAAAGAAACACATGCATTACTGTCAGCTCCTCTGGGTCCCTGACATTTTCATATCATATTTATTATTATGCCTGTGCCAAGTTCTACTGTATAAGTCTAATTCTGCCTGTTC
Source organism: Neodrepanis coruscans (assembly GCA_013400695.1). Taxonomy (NCBI): domain Eukaryota; kingdom Metazoa; phylum Chordata; class Aves; order Passeriformes; family Philepittidae; genus Neodrepanis; species Neodrepanis coruscans. The sequence continues at coordinate 25,466 of VYZS01042277.1, read as the reverse complement.
ACAAAGAAAAGAAAACTATATTGGCCCCTCCTGTCCTATAATACAGAGGTTTTAGCTTTGCCCTTACTGTGTTTCTCTTCAACATTTGAGATGTAAAAATTATAGACATAATTCAGAAAATTTTCTCTCTTCAAAACTGCAAAAAGTCATAATAGTCTTAAGCACTCTGCTGAACAGAAGTGAGCTTATGGGGTGAAATACTTCTTCACACACATAAACACACATGCAAGAGCTTGCTGTGGATCCACAGGCCACCCTGTAAGTTCTCAGGAGATCAGGCAGAGCTCCCATATAACTAGATTTCATAATGGGAGTGTTGAAATCAATATATGGATGCCAGACAATTCATCACTTCCCATCCCAAAACTGTCCTATCTGAAAATTCTCATCCAGCTTTAACAGTGCTGTTGGGAAGATTTTAAAATAGCAATGTGGAGAACCCAAAGACTGGCAACCTTCCTCTAACACTGAGGTTTCTGTGGGATGCTCCTGTGAAAGGCGAAGAGGGTGTAGATTGCAAGAGTCCAAGGATCTTGTCTTGGCTGAGATACCTTTAGGCAGCCTGCAGTGATTAAGCTGTCTCTGCACACAGGTGTATTTCTAGTCACCCTGCTGCGTGGTGTTGTCCCAGAGCATAAGGAAATCTGGCTACTCAGTTTCCTTGAATTCAGAGTCTGTTACACAACCAAAGATCCTTCAGTGGTGTTTCACATTAATGCAAGTTGATGGTCTTGACCTGAGTTCATGTTCCTTTCCGCTGCCCCTCCTGCCTGGCTGCATGCTCCAGAGTAGGAGCGTGGATGTCCCAAGACATCCTGGACCACCATGGCTGTAACCCCCTGCAGATCCACTCTTGGAGCCTCAGGCTGTTAGAGCAGAAGCTGGAAAGGGAATTTAGTAAAGTCAGGAATTTAGGAACTGGTTTGTACTGCTTGTGGTGCTGGTCTCTTGCAGGTTCAAGCTGTTTCTGACCAGTTTTAGAGCCAAGTAGCAGAAGGACTGCATATGGAGAGGAACCAGCGATCATCTTGATGCCCTGAAAAGACAGGGCATGACTGCTGGCTGGAGTTAGTTGTTTTGCAAAAGTAGATGTGAAACTGAAAGCTTTAAAAAGCCTGGCTATAATTTATGTGGATTTCTTCAGGATTTTTACTGGTATGGGAACTGGGACTGGAAATCTCATTAAACTGGGCGTTCTTGTGAGAGTTTCAGGTTTTCTTAGTCATGGTTGTGCCAGGAATATCATCAGAGCAAACTTGCTGAGAAAGGATTTATGGATTTGGGATCAGATCCTATTCTCACTGAATTAATGGTAGTTCTGCAACTGACATCAAGGTGACTGGCATGTGCATCTGGATGAGAAAACCTTTATTTGTCACTCCAGTTCTTTAATCTAGGCTGCTACTTACACATCAATACCCTCTTTTTAAGCCTATTAAATCCCACTTCCATTGTTATTTTCTCTGGTAGATCAGAGGAGACGTGTCAAGGAAAAGAAAATGTATGCACAATATCCCTCTGCCCAAAAACAATATTTAAACATCAGAAATGTAAAGTAAAGGTAGAATTACTTAGAGAGGCAGAAGGGAAATAATTAAAGCTCCAGCCGGCAAGACAAGATGTCGTAAACTTTAGCTATTCCCCTCTCTTAGACATTCAAAACACAAACTCTGCCACCGTTCAGCCGTTTTATAGAGGCCTGTACAAAGCAACAGAGGTCTGTTGGACAAAATTGCTCTAGTGGCAACTGAAACTGGGCTCAAACCCAAGTCCAATAGCTGGGCTGCCATCTGAAATCGAACAAACTTCGGGTTCATGCCTGAATCTCAGCTCCTTTTCTGCTCCGTGCAATACTCCTAACGAACCTGTGAGTTTTGACTGGACTGATGGGGAGTGAGCAGCAACTTCAGTGCATGGAAAAATGTTGCCGTTTCAAATTGGTTTTGAAAAACCTACTAACAAAATCTGAAAATATGGTAATTGTTGGCAGAAAGGGATGTCTTGGAACTCGACAAAGCCCTCTTGGTAGACAGGTTTGTGAAGAGTTGTGAACTGAAACATAGCAAAATACATTTTCAGAATTCCTAGGCTTTGCTCCCATCAATATCCAGGCAGGCAGTGGGAAAGAAAAGGTAGGTGAATAAGCAAAAAGCCAGATAAATCCATCTTGGAACTTCTAGTTTTCAAGAGACAGTCAGTGAGACCTACAAAATGCTTAGGTTTAAATAAACTGTTGCTCATCATCTGAAAATTATTCTGCCAGAGAACTTCCAAACACCTTTTTAATCTAAACACAACATTTTGGTGGAGTTGAGCCTTGGAGCTCTCCCTGGCAGAAAAGTGAAATCTCCACCATTTTCCTGGAATAATGTTGCAGGACTGAAACCCATGTGACTTGTATTTAAGTTAATAACTTAAATCTCTTTTTGTATTTTTCTGCACTTTATTATGGGAAATACCTTAAATACTGAGGTTTGAAAGCTTTTTAAAGTAGTATTTATACACTGAAGGTAAATGGAGAGAAAAATCAAATGCCACCACTGGGTTAACTCGGTATGAAATTCAGCACCAGTTTTCAGTATTTATACAGAATTCACATTCACTTTGTGTTTTTCCTTGAGGTGTTTGAGGTACAGTGAAACTGCTGTGAGGTTCTTATCACTTAGCGATCTGGTCTGGTTCCAGTTGAAAATTTTGCAGTACCTCTCACTGGGAGGATTGGTTTAAAAGGAACGGAGATCTGCCAAAGAAATAAAGACTTCATTATTGACATCAATGCTATTTTTAATCTGGTTTCCTAAGGAAATGAGGCTTAAGCAATGGCAGTATTTTTGAATATGCATGTGTGTACATAGGTGCGTATGACTATGTCTTTCGCCGTCATAAATTTTTCATCTGTTGGCTGATTATAACCAAACCTGACAGATGGCTGAAGACTCCAAGATAATAAATTCTTCAATGCTTCATGAAAATAAGGTTGGAGACAAGAAAAAGACATTCATAGTGTGCATCCACTGAAAAGGCACAGCATGAGCTCAACTTTTATTAAATCTCAGAAAATCCCGATGGGAGAGAGAGGTGAGACACATCCCTGTAGACAACTGCTCTTTACTGGTTCCTCTGCATGCAGAAGCATGTGGTGTGTAGTACATAGATCAGACATGGCATGGTTTGAATGTAAAAATGATATTTACAGTAAATAGTTACTATCTAGATTGTCTCAGGAGCCACATGTTACCTCTGGGCTGCCCATAAATGAGGTGTTCTTTCTCAAGGCCAGAGCAATAGCAGGGAGCTGGTTAATAAATGTGACCAAGGCATGGCTCCAGGACTCTCTATAAACCTAATGAGTCGTGGGCACTCAAACTGTGCAGTCTCACTACTGCTAATTGGCCAAGTGTGCCATCAACCATGCCCAAAAATGTTCTTAAGTAGCCAAGGGGTGAAAAGAGCATCAGAAACTCCTATGAGTCCAGGAGGCAGCCTGGGGCAGCATTCCTGTGTGCAGAGTTCAGGAACACTTTCCTCAGAACCAAGGTCATTCCCTTGAGAGCTGAAGCAGCCCACTGGCAATGGGAACAAAATTAAGAAGCAAAGGAAAGAGTAAAGCATGAGCTGGAGAAAAGAGGTTTTGCAACATTAGTTTATCAGACAAGGGGATGGTTGTCACATAACAGTTAGAGAAGATGCTCAGAAAACATTGTGATGAGAAGAGTACTTGAAACCTTTCCAAGGGGAAAATACACACAGGGATCAGCAAAGCCAAGACAGAGTAATTTCATTCTTAATTTCATTCTTTCTTACTTGAGGTTGAAAATTATGTATCTACTATCTTGGTAACAGTTGGGGTGGGACTCTGCCTTTGAGCTGTAGGTGTCTGAAGGTTCAGTGCATCTTCTGTTTAAGGTCATCATTCTTTTGAAATCCTCAGAGGACAAGTCCTCCCACTTATCTCAGATACATATTTTAAGGTGGAAGGAATTGTCCTCTGGAGACATCTTTCCACTGACCACAGAGGAAACCTAGAAAACCGACTTCCAGCAGATGCCTGACTTTCAGATAAATGGAATTAATTGAACCCTAAGAGTAGGAGTCAAGAATTCAGGGTAGGGTGTTCTGTCCTTACCTCTCCCTGACCTTGAGCAAGCTGCTCAGTGCACTAAGAGCTCTCTGAGCAATGTTTTGCATTGCTGCCAATGGCAGAATTTTATTAGACCTGAGTCAAATTTGCAAGTGGAACACAGACACAGGATTGCTTTCCATCATGCCTTGGAGAGCATCTTGGCATGGACTCTAGGGGAAACTAAAACCCTCTGCCACCAGCTTTGGAAAACTCACCCAGGGCTAGATTTCCATGTGGTGGGAGAAGGAGCTGTAACACCCTCCATGCCAGTGCACAACTTTCACATCCTGTCTTGTGATACAGTTGGAGCCCAAGGTTGGACAAACATTTTGTCCACTGCTCCCATGCCCTGCCACTCAGAGCAAACTCTTTGTGATTGCCTGGAAGAGGTGTTTTGGATGTGCAGAAGTGTAAAGCATTTCCATCTTTCTTCTCCTCTTGGCTGGAGGGAGCAAAAGCCACTTCTGTGCCAGCACAGTCATTCACAGCCTGGCCTGCCCAGAGCCATGCAAAGGACATGGAACTGCTGACAGGAGAGCAGGCTCTCATTTCTGTTGATCAGGCATGGTTATCCCTTTTTTAAGGGAAGAAACAGGCAGTCAAAAAAAAAAAAAAGTTTTGACATACCATGTGTCTGATTTTTCCCTGCAGTCGTACAACCAGGCCAAATCTGTGTGAGTGCTGTTGTACCTAGAGACCCTCTGAAACAGCCTTCTGATATCACCTGTCTTTTTGCACGCAAGACTTAGAGAAAACTAGGAAGATGTGTGGGTGGGTTTTCTGTTTTGTTTTTTTAGTATTACAGAGAGACTCAGCAGATAGTCTCCCCCTATGGGGTCACTCACCAAGTCTGTAGTATTTACTCAGTATTTCTCTAAAACACCAGCATCTTAGAAGTTGTCTTCCTGAATTTACATTCCCAATTCAATCATTTCCCACATGATAAAAGCCCCAGTGTTGGCTTCCCTTTGCCTTTGGTGCTGCTCCCGTCCAAAGGGAGCCCTTCGTCGTAGCCGCCTTTGTTTTTCTTCATACCTGCCAATCACCCTGCTTGCCTTTGCCCAAAGTTTGTTGTCTTTGCAGTTGGTCACAGCATGAGCTACCAAAAGCCTGGCTGAGCCTGACGGGGTATTCTGTTGGCCTAACCCTAACACGGGACCTTCCACCTCCCCTCCGCACAAAGGGCCTTTTCACCGGCCCACCGCAGCTCCAAGATTTCATTTCACGTGTTACAATTAATCTGTATTTATTGCCACTTATCTTAAATGGCTAACAATATCAAGAGTTTAAAAAGTGCTTTTAATGTCAAACTGGGTCAATTAAAACTCTACTTAAAATATTTGCAAAACTTCTAGCCTGAAAGTTGCCCCCTCAGTCTGCTGTTAACCAAAATGGTTTAAATAAATACATGCAGCTTAGGGAGACTGACATTTGGTAAAATTCCCCTTGATATTTTAGTAGTATTCAGGATTAATTTCCTTACTCCCACATTTGCTTGCTTTCTTTTTAATTTTTTTTTAATAAAAGGAGAAAAATTAATAATATTTTAGATGGCTATAAGTGTTTGAAAGATTGAAACGATCAATTAAAAAAACCTCAGGAGGTAGCCTAAAAACTTTTAATGACAGAAGAGACCATTAGATTAATCAGCCTGGTCTCCTGGAATTTCATCCAGTTCCTTTGTGGACCCTAATAGCATGTGTTTAACTCTGAACTTCAAACCATGGGCCACAAGTAAACTTTTCTTTTTTTTTATCTCCTTCAGTATTGAGTCTGGGCATGGGAAATAAAGTACTAGAACATAAAATATTAATTAAATAATGAAAAAGTACTTTTTACTTGTATAAGTTCGGTTTTACTGAAGGTTGAGAATGTCTGGAGGAATCCACTTACTTATGGAAAATCCTGTAGTTTTGCCTTGAACATTTTTTTAAAGCTCAGTTTGCAGGACAGTCTTAATAAACTGCGTGAATTAAGTGCTGGTGTACTGCCACTCAGAACTGTTATGCAGCTCACCTGAGGTTGCCCTGTGTTGGGATGATGAAAAGTCCCAAGAGGGACCCCCAGGTGGGACTTAGCTGTGTTGGATGCAGTAGATGTGCAGATGAAGTAAGATCCCAGGTTGGGGAAATTAACTACCTAAACTAAAAGTTGGTTCAGAAGGAGCCACTTGGACTTAAAGCTCTTATCCTCAAACACTTACTGCTCACAGCAGCGGCATTAATGAAGCCTAGTTTCCTATGGATTTAGGTAATGTGCTTGGATTCCCAGCAGTCCAATAAGGTTTGAACTGTAGCTGAGTCATTTCTATTAATTAGGGCATTTGTATTATCTTTATGGGTCTCTGATGTCCCTAAAAAGACTCACTCTGCAACTTTTCTTTCCCCAGGAGAGATGGGTGAGTCTCTATCCAGCCATCTGTATTCATAAAATATATAAGAAAGAACTCTCTTAGAGACAGCTGCTCTTCTGTTTAACAGATTTGAAATTTACCCATGGGTTCAGAATATTTCAGGGGAGATCATAAAAACAAAAGCATCAACACAAAGGGACAGCAGGATCGTGTTTTTTTGGAAGCAAGGTCAAAATGAAATTGCCATATTTATGCAGCGTAAAATATTGCACGACTTGAAGACACCAAATGGTTTTGATAATTTCTTTAGTAATTTCTTCTTGTAGAATATTTAATTAAACAAATCTGGCTGTCTGAAATGTTTTCTGTGTCCATTTTTACAGGATAGGGGTCGAAACACATATTGAAGAATTGCTTTTGTGTAAGAAATAACATTAAAAATATTTTTTTTCTCCTTGCCACAAAGCGAGTATGATTATGTCAATTTGGAGGAAAACAATTGTACTTCAATATTAGTGTTGTGATGAACACAAAGATAGTGGATTGTGGGTATGCTTTTACTGCTCATTAGTTGCTGTCCTATGTTATTCTTTTTAATTTTGTTTTTAATCTTATTCAGTGTATCAGCAAGCCAAGTGATGCTGATGTCTGATTGCATCCCAAGAATGGCAAATAGTACAAAGCCAACAGCTTGAAAACAAGTCAGACTGAAATATGTTTGTACAAACTATTTTTCTGTTTTGTAATACTTGCAAGCAGAAATACTGTGAATTTCCCAATACCATTTTTCATCCCCAGATGATCATGTTCTGTCAGCCTGGTTTCTGACCTGTGTGACCCTGATTGATTTGCATTCTCCTCTTTGGATCTGACAAAGAAGCTTCACTTGAGAAGGTCAGGTTTGAGATCTGTTTGAAGACCATTGCCCTTGGCCATGTTAACAGAGGCCCTGGTAGGCTCCTACCCTGGACAAGGCCTAATGCCTTAGACTGACTTTTCATTAAAATCTTTCATTTCCTCAAAAAGCCATTAAGGACCCTGTGTTAATATTCAGAGCTTTCTTGTACAGATCTGGATACCAGAGTGCACTGGTCAGCTTCAGGGGAGCTCAGTGATGACAAGCTGGGAAGTGTAACAACATGGGGGTGAAAGCTCTGAAACTTGGTGGCAGTGTTTAGTGAGGGAAGAAACTAGTTCCAGTTTCCTGTCAGAGGGAGTAGCTTAGCTCTATGTATCTCTGCTAGGAACACTGGAACTTACAGGCTAATTTCCTTTGAATTTTGATGGAAGGTGGAAGTTCATGCGGTTATGTTCCTGTGTGGAAAGAAGTGGTTTTGGCAAGAGGAGGAAATTTCTGGTAGTGTTCCCATTCAGGAAAAGAGTATGATAATAAACTCAAGCTCACTTTTTCCTAGGTATTGGTAAAGGAGCTCATTCTCCAAACATGAATCTGTAGGAAAACACACTTTGCTGGTTCTACTGATTAGGAAAAAAAGCCCTTGTACTTCAATGCTGTTTTCTAGTAAAATTAAGTGTTTAAGATTCTTCAGGCTCTCGGCTCCTCATCTGCTTCTATTGGATACAGAGAATGAAACAAGGAGGCTTTGCCAAAATTTGGCTGAAACAGAGGAGATACTTGATTGGGCCTCACCAAGGGGCTGGCAGAGAGGAGGCTGGGTACCAGTCCAGTATGGCATGGGCACAGGTCTGGTATTATTAAATACAAGCACAGTTGTGTTCAAAATCTCTTCCTCCTGGGTGAGAAAGGGAAATGAATACAGGAAAATAAAACTTGAGTCTTGAAAGGAAGGGAGCTATGTTCAGCACAGTCTAGTTACATCTTTGGATCACTGTAACTGTGGGAAAATGTGATGAGACAGTTTACACAAGCACATTTGCTTTTTTCGTCTTTGTTTTCGGAGGGTTAATTCTGCCCTGTTGTATGTAAGCAGGCAGTGATAGATTGTCCCAGAGTTCTGTGCATAGTGTTGAAGAGTGCTGGATTTAATTGTCCTGCATTTATTGTATAAAAGGAATGAATTATGAGCCACTTTACAGCATCTCCAGTGAAAGTGATTATCAGCACTGCTCCTCGCCAGAGATATAACTCTGTCAAACAGACTCCCTCCTCTCTTGGGTTCCTTGGAAAAAGCTCATGAATTTACTGTCTTTTGCCTGTGAAAGCTCAGGGTAAAACACAAACCCAAAAGCTGCCAATAGCTATATATTCATTTCAGATGTTGTAGGAATTCCTTATTCCATTTTTTTCCTTTTTTTCCCCTGAGTGGAAGATCAGTCAGGGTTTTTGGGGCATGCAGCCTAAATAGCATAGCAGAATGTGTTCTCAGTTGATTGCTCTTTTTGATATTGTAGGTGAACTGTGTGAGTGAGAAGACTTGGCTGTTTGTTGGCTTCTATTAGCTTAGTCCAGGGCTCATGCACATGGGCACCACAGCTGGTCATGATGCCATGGAAAGGAACCTTTCATGCCTCTGCACCCAAACATATCTCACAGCTGTTCTCACACTGCTCCTCCCTACATTGCACAGATAACCCCAGGAACAGGTTTAAGCCAAGGCGGATGTTTTAAAGGAATGTTATGAGCTCTGCCTCTGAGACATTGCACAATAACTCATCTGCACAAGAGTAGGGAGTTATCCTTTTCACCTTTTCTGTAGAGTTCTGTGGTGTAATAAAGGACAGCGGGATGAATTGCAAGGACCATAACATTGCCTGTCAGAAAGATATTTGGGGGTGATGCTTCCTAACATTGTAGAAAAACAGCTGCAGGGGAGATTTTGTGTTGGGGTTTGTTTAGATCTGCAGAAGTATTTTCAGGACTTTGAGGAGAGCTGGCACACACTTTGGGGAGCTATGGGCCCTGTCCCCTCTGCTTGTAGGCTTTTTGTGCTGCCATTCAAACAAACACAAGATGCCTGTGTGTTCACAAATGTTTTTATGCCTGAGATAGCCCAGATAAACAAGTGAATCACCACATGGATAGAGATAACAATGTGTACTCAACTGTGCAAGCTCTTAAAAAAGATGCCTTTCTGCACTCCTCCACAGCAACAGTTTTCACATGGTTTTATCAACAGGTCTACAGTTGCCAGAAAGTCTGTTCTTGAGAAGAAGTAGAAAAAGAGGAAAAAAGCTGTAAAAAGCCCTGTATTATAATGGCACTACCAGGTAGCATATGCAATTCATTTAACTATGAGTCTACAAATGTGTTAGCTCATAGTTGTGGTAACATTCATGGCAGCTGTCCCCAGGCTGAAAACTGTCCTGCTAATTAATAACAGCGAGGAACAGAGGTTGTGCAGAGTGTCATAGCGACAGGTCATGAATTAGGAGGGGAGCATTTTTGGTCACGTGTTCTGTGAGCAGAAATTATTTCCTGTGTGTGATCGTGCGTTTGGATAATCAATTAATGATCAAACCAGTGATGATTCTGTGATTTCTTCCACTCTGTCATTCAACTGATTTATTGGAAATCTTCTGTGAGTCAAATGGGCATCCGCTGCAACAGAGAAACTTTAGAAAAAAGGACTTGGAAGTTTAACTTATTTTTTGTGCACTGAAAAGATTGTCTGAACTTTAACAGAGTTGCTGGGAAAAGTTGTGGAGTTAAATGGCTGGATAAGCCCTCCATGGTTTGGGAAGTCATGAGTGGCCACTTGTTCATTATTGAGCTAGAGTTTCCTGGGAAGAGCTGAATAACAACCTTGGGACAAGATGGTCCTTCGGTCCAGAATGCCAATTCATGGTGGCTTCTTGTAGGAATAGAATGGACAGGTTCCCCAAGGGAAAAAAAAAAGGAACACGACACAGTGGCATCAGTATTTTATGCCATGGGAATTTTCACTTTTTCCTTTGGAAATAGCTATTTGACTGGTGGTTGCTAAATTCATTTGGGATGTGGGAAAAAGAAGTTGGTGTCTATTTCTGACTCCTGAGTTAACACAAGGAATTGAACGTTTGACTTGCTTTTGGAGTAATTACTGCAGGAGGACAGTGATGGTTGGAGCATCCACAAGGAGAGCTATTCGAGAAGCGTTCTTGTGTAACAGGGTTTTGTGCATTACCTATTGCAGCCAATTTAATTGGACAACTTTGCTCTTTTTTAGGATTCAGTACATGCAGTTCCAATGGCTAGGTTTCCAAGTTCCCAAAATCTTAAGACAATTTGGCTCTTTGGTCAAATAGAAGGTAAGTGCTTCATAACCAGAGGGTTTGCTGAGGGCTGGATTTTCAAAAGGTCTGAGCCCTTAGACAGCAGTTTTGGAAAAACCTGGCTGAACTTCAGTGCAAGCCTGGCTTTAGAAACCTTTTACATATTCAATAAGCACAAAGGAACAGTCTGTCTTTTAAGTTTGTGCCTTCATTAGGAGGAACTGAATCCTATTGATTTCAGTGTGTATTATGGTGGGATCAGACCTCTTCAGCATCCATACTTTAATGCCCTGCCATGACAACAAGGGCAGCAATCCCAATGGCAGCAGAATGGGAAATGGCATGAGGTAGAGAAGGGACATCCTCTTCTCCTTGATGGGAGACTTCCCCATAATAGAAAAGGGGCAAAAAAAACTTGATAAGTCAAGTGGATTGATTTGTAAGTGAGCTTACTCTAAAGCAAACACAATGCTGTATGTGTCTCATTTGCCAGTGAGATCATCTGGTTCTTTGTTAGGGAAGAAAATGTGTTTCCCTTCCAAGTCCAGGGCCACTCAGGCAATTTACATGAACAAATAAAGATGAGGTTTAGCAGCACTATATAAATAAAATACAACTCTAAGTGGCCACCAAAGAACCGAGCTGCTCGAATGGAAGAATCCTGGGACGTGAGCCAGGTGGCTGCTGTTTGCCATGCCTGCTTGTGATTCCTCATACAAGCATTGGTCAAATGCTTCGTGCTGAGGTAAGGTTTATGGCTGTAGCAAAACATATACTGAGAGATAAACAAGCTATGATACAGATGAACAGCAGAGCAAAGAATGTAAAGTAAATGTGTGCCTTAGCCATGGTCTTCAGAGAAAATAGCTGGGCTGTTGCTAGAGCAGCATCAATCAAGGCTGACTAGGGCAATGAATATTCATCTCTTGATAAAAGTGATGGACATCTTGTTGCTGATGTCTTTTATACCAGCTGCATCCTTTAGTTGTTCAAATGTATTAAATGGAGTAATTCCTAATTTGAGAGTAATTCCTCTTGGATGTGATATACCCAAAGCAAACCAGAAAGTCTATGGCAGATTCAGGAACTGATTGTGGGTGTTCTGAAGTCCAGTTGTGACCTTAACTGTTTGCATACTGTTGCTGCTGCTCACGTCTGGTGTTTTACACCCCTCCAAACAAAATACATGTTTCTAACATATTGTTAAGATATTTCTCTTTGTGTGTATGTATCTATATAAAAATTGCTCTTGAGATACACCTGCATTTCCTGATGTCATAGTTACCAGGTGTTATTGAAATGTATAATTTCTCACAAAAGTCTGTTAGGTGCAACCCAGCTTTGGCTGATGTTTGATATAAAAATAAATCTACTGAGAAGTACTAAATCCAAAGACCTCACCTGGCTAAGGAAGCCCCTGAGCTGCAAAAGGCTGGAGGCTGGGAGGGGAAAGGGGATCAGCCAGGTCAGGGGAAAGGATCCCTAAAGAGCTGCCCTGATATTTGTACTTTCCACTAGGTACCTGTTGGCCATTGGCAGTGATGGGATGATGAGTTGTATGGACCTTTTAGTGCTCTTAGGTCATTATGGTAAAAAATATTTATTTTCTGGTGGGCTCAACCTAATCCTGATGGACCCTTCCCATATCCCAGATGGTCGATGACATGACTTAGCCCAGAAAGAGCAGGAAGAGTCAGGGTGGGCTCTTGCCCAAGAAATGAACCCAAGCTTTTGTTCAACTTCCCAGTAACTGCAGTGCCATGAATGCTCAAGAATCCAAGAGGGACAATCTCATAGGATATTGTGATGCTGCTAAATTTAAAAGAATAAGACTATTTTTAGCATGAACATTTAGTGGAGTCATGTTGAAATCATGTTGAGAGGCATGGTTGTGATTATAGATCTGTAACATGTTTGCCTTGATAAAAAACAGAGCTGTGTCAGGTGATCTTGTTAATGCAGTGTTTGTACACTCGGGTAATAGGTGCAGCTGTGGCTAAAAAAAGGCTTAAAAAAAAATCAGGGGTTCTATTTTACTAGCAATTATTCATTTATAAGCTGTAGCAAAGGAGTAGCCAGAATCAGAGACAAGACCTGCTGGTCTGCAGGTCGGGAAGGACTAGAAAATGAGAAACATGCTCCACTCCCAGGATAGATGTCCTTTCCCATTTGCTGGCTCTCCTCAACACCTGCTGCACTTCAGACTTATGCTTACCTTCAATTTGACTTCATTTTGACAAAAACATTGCCTAAAGTTTAACATGTGCTCATGGGCTTTGCTGGATAAGATAGATCATAGAATCTTAGAATGGTTTGGGTTGAAAGGAACCTTGAAGCTTATCTAGTTCCAACCACCCTGTCATGAGAAGGGACACCTTCCACTAGATCAGATTGTTCAGAGCCCCATCTTTTTGGCATTTGTTTCCAGTTCAGTTTGTTCTGGTTCCCATTCAGTCCAGTCAGCCGTTTCTGCACCTTTTGTGTGTGTGTGTCTGACCTAACTATTGAGACTATGCACCCTAAGGTATTTTGAGTTTGAGAATCATTGGGAAGACTTACATGAAGAAAACATGCTCATTACTTACCTCACCTGTCCAGTCCCCAGTAGGTCTAAGAATTTACAAGGAGCTCTCTCAGGAACAGACGTCCTGGTTTTTATGGAGCTGAGTTCAGCAGTTTGTGAGATCAGAGAGCAAGCAGTAAGTCCTGAATTTGTTTCAGATACTAAATTTAAAGTCTGATGTGGAACTTGAGAGTTTTTGGTTGTTTTACTTTTGTTTTTCTTGAAAAAAAAAATTGTTTGCCAACTGAAAACAAGACCTAATGCATAGAATTCCAGGTAATAATTTTCCCTAGGAAAATGACATTTGTTTAGAATTAAAATTATTCATCGGTACAATCTGGCAAAATTTTATTTTGTGAAGGAAGTTCAGTTAGAAGTTTTACATTCTTTCATTGGGATGCCAACATAAGCAGATCTAGTTCGTAATTATATAATGGTCTTTTATCTTAAGCTTCAGTTTTACAACATCACAGATAAAAAATTAGTTTAGTTTACGTGAAAAGCCTGTAAGATGCCTTTGGCATCTAGACATCAGTCTGGTTTCTTGGCTCTTCATTATCAGTCATATGGCACTGTTTAGTCAGCTGCTCCCTTCTACCATCCATGATAACCTTGTGCCTTGAAGGGGTAAAATTGCATGAATTCCCCCCATATTTGAACTGTAATTTGTTCTTCTAGTTTAGAGTTGCCTTTTGTCTACTGGGCAATGTCCTCAAAGTTGGTGTAAGGAGTTTTTCCCATAAGTGTACCTAGCTACTGTACTTTTGTCTAGATCACATTGAGAGCTTCCCATCTCTCCTTCCTTTTGAAAGACTCATCCACATCCCACTTTTAGTAGGGTGATCCATGCCTTAAATTTGTTTTCTTTAGCCCATATAATCCGAAAATTTGGTCCTGTAAACCTGAGCACCCCCAAGCTGAGAGAAGCTTGAAGCTGAGGTCTAGAGCCAGCTCCTGTTTTCATAGGTGGTCCTTGAGGGATGCAATGAGTTCTGCAGGTTTTAACTTCAGTTTCTGATGTCTCCTTGCCCTGTGAGAAGTGTCTGAAACTGAGGCCTCGGTGGATTTGGGGGCCTTTTGCAGATGCTCATTCAGGTGTGCGTGTTGTGTGGCTGGTGAGGTTGCTGATGCCCTCACTGGTCTGTGACTTCTCATTCAGTAAGTGTGCTGCACAATCACCGTGCTTGCTTCCATCTCTGCTCCCCTTGTCAATGGCCTGGAGAGATGCACAGAAATCTCAGACCCCTTTGGGATGAGGCCTGGTAGCCTTACATCCCACACTGCACCCAGAGGCTGAAAGCCAGCTCCACCTGGGCTGAAGGTGGTGTGGTCCTCCAGCCTGCCCACCCTTGAAGAGACCAGTGGGGGCACTTGGGTGAAACAGATGGATGGGACTGGATGGACCAACAGCAAAGTGGCCTGGGAAAAGTAAGGGCTCCCTGGGGTTGTGATGTTTCATTCTTGATACACTGGCCCTCTGCCATCAGGGAGTGGCATGGTGCCAAGGGGATACAGCACGGGGCCCAGCAGCTTGCATCTGCTGAAACAGAACATGAGAATCCACAGCGGAGCCAGCCTTTCTCCCTTCCCATTTCTTCTTCCAAAAAATAGCTAATGTAAATAAATTGTCTGTTCACATGTGTTTTGGCATCTGAATGGAAACACTTGTCCGTGCACCCCCACCAGTCCTACTTCCTCCCTCCCTTGGTGCTTTTGCTAAATGAGCTTTTCTTGCTCAGTTTCAGCTCAACCCAGAGTTATTCCATTGGTATTTCCCTCTTGGACTGATAACGAGCTGAAGGAGCAGGCTGTAAAGCTGGTGACATATACCAGCCCTAATAATGTCCAGGAGCTAAAAGGTCTCTGAGCCCTGGTTTGTGCAGCAGATAAACACTGGGCAGGGACCCAGGGACTGCCCAAAACCTGCTCGTTGGGCTCTGTATGTATCCACTCCGTTTGCCCTGGTGTCTGTAGAAGCTCAAACCTGTTAAAAACTGCACCTCTGGTACTAACAAAAGTGTGGATGTATCCACATTTTCCCCTGGAGCACCAGAATTGCATGGAAATTCTTCATGTGGCTATACCTTAACATTACTGATAGTAAGTTACTGAAGGGGAAAATAACACACATTTAATAATATAATTTCATTAAATGATAATACAAATAGGTTATTGCAGGGGAAAATATTCATACAAATTCATTTTGACCGGGTCACTCTAACTTCAGGTTGTTTTGCACAGACAAGGAGAAGAGAGGTGGTAGGTCACATGTTGCAAAATGTTTTAGATGCTTCCAGTTGGAAAAATAAATATTCAAGCAATTACAATGCCCCTTGTTAAAGGAGAAGATGGAAACATATTGTCATCCTCCTCACGATGTGCATTTCCTGTGCTTCAGAGTAATCAGCCACCGAGACATCCTTAATCTTGTTGGATTATTTGCGGCTGCACCTGCGTGAACTTTTTCTCTCCTGATTAACATTTGATTAAATCCACTTTTAAAATGCCAGTGTTACTGCTGTGCTGGGGGGGCGCTTGCATAGAGTGTTTTGCTCTCCATCCTGATTGCATCTGCATTAATTATACTAAGTGCAGTGACAGGAACAATATTGATGTAACAGAAGTTTATTAGGTTGATATGGTCATTCAGACAAGAGGGTTGTAAGCAGCTACACATGCTTCGGCTGTGGCCTCCCAAGAGGAGAAAATGTCATCTCATTATTATTCAGATTGACCTGATTTGGGTAATTTCCTTCTGTGAGTGAGGTAGTTTTGGAATCTCATTAGCTTACCGGCATTTGCATGTGTTAATAGAGTTCTTGCTTGTTTTTAATCCTCTGTTCCTTCCTTACCATTGCAAATGGGAGTTTGTTGAAAATCATGGATTTGGGCTGCAGGACTGAAAACTTTCTAGACTTCATTTTGGGCCTGCTGTGCTATCTTACGTTTGTGAACCCTGACCCCACATGCAGGAAAGTGTTTCCTCTCCCCATGGACCAGGGAGAAGGGCTGGTGTAAGGACACAGGGGTGCCACTGCCTGTCTCAGCTCTGCCCTGCTGCATGAGCCATTACCTTTGCCAGAGGGTAGAAGTCCCAGTCTCATCGTAAGGACATGTAACATCCATCACATTTAGGTTTTTTTACTTCACTGTATACATGACCAGTGCCTCAAGCCTATTCGAGTTTGTCTCTCCTGTGTGTGAAAATCCAGGAGCAAATCCTGTCAGGAACAAATGTCTTAACCATGCTTGAACTTGGATTATGTTCTTATCTCTGGCAGCAGTTAGTGGGCTCTCTTTTCAGCAGGCTGTGGTGTGATGGAGGGACTAACCACAGCTCTGCCAGGCACAGACATCCTGGGGTCAAGGGGGCTTCTTGGGTCGTGTTTGGTGGTTCCTCGTAGCGGGAATTGGAAGCCCGCAGAGGTCTGGAGTAGCATGCTCTGGGTTTGGCAGAGTTTCCTAAAGCCTCCAAATGCCCATCGCTGTGCTGGCAGCTGGAGCAGGCACAGGGGCACATCCTGAACAGTGATTAAATTTCACATTGTATGACTTAGCCACAAAAATCCAGCCTTGTGTTATTACCCTTGTTATTGCCCAGTCACTGGCCCAAACCAGTTACCCTACCTTGATGGTCTTTAATGGAGCATGCCATGAGTGACTCCAGCTGCTTATAGTCTAATATACAAAGATAAGTGCTTGGGAATCTCGGGAAAATAAGAGCTTTGAAAAGTTTTCTCAGGCCTCATGAACATCTTTTTGATGTGGTTGCTTTTATTTTCTTTCTAACAGGTGTTGTTTGCACATGATTTGCTTTAAGAAGTCAAACTATCCCATTATGGGAATGTGAGACAATAAGCAGGCATCTTATCTTGTTCTGGTGTACCTGTTTCTGTTCTTCCAGATCTTGAGGCCCAGCTCTGGAAACTATACAGAAAACTTGCNCCTTAAAAAAATAAATATCAAGAGTTGCCTCATTGCAAAAAAAAAAAAAAAAAAAAGCTATTTTCTAAATGAATAACAAAAATCTCTTTTCCCCAATAATTTAGATGTTTTTCTCACTCCCCTTTCTAAAAATGAAAAATTCAGTAACTCATTAAAACAGAAATCGGGTAAGATTGTTGGGGAAGCTTTCATGGGGGGAAAGGGAACATCTTTAAAATCTTTTCCTAAAAAATGGCCTACTCTGTAACACCTGTGCCTGGAACTAAAAATGAATAATATTTGTTTGTTTAAAGAATGCTTGGAAAGTTCATTTTTGGGCTAGCTACAGATTAAAGGTTGGGTTTCTGGGTTTAGTTGTTTGTGCTTTTTTCCTCATAGCCTTGTTGTTTGTTTGCTGTACACTTATTTTCTTTTCTGCAGCTTCTCCCTTGTTGCTGCACCACACCAGTTTTGTTCCTCCCAACATCTGCTCCCCACTCAGACAAAAGGTCCTGCAGTGGGAGCTGCCTGGACCTAATTTTTTAGGGTGATGCCCAGTTTACCCTTGCAAATCTCCACAGTCTCTACATGTGTTTCACTTTTTTCCCATGAACCCAGTGAACTCCCTGAACTTTTTTTTTTTATAATTTTAGGTGGGATTTTTGCTTGTTTTTTTCAAAGTGTTTTCTTGCCTGATTGCTGGAGGGAGAGCAAGTGAACAAAAACATCTGGGCTAAAAAAAAAAGAAAGAAAATAAGTTAACAACAAACCAGATAGGCGTGTTTATTGAGCTTTGAGTCTCTGGCAAATAGCTGACTGTGGCTGTATTAAATTACCCTCTACAAATATCTAGTCTTCATTTGTAACCCAGCCTTATAATTTGCTGTGTACTGATTCTAGACCAGTTCCCCTGCCACAGTTCCCATTTTAAAACATAGGCATTGTAATGAATTTTTTCCTGTGATGCTATGGCTGGTAATAAATTTTATCGCCCTTCTACCTCTCAAAGGGGCCATTTGTAAATGGGTCTTTACTTTTGCTGTGTTTGCTACAGGTATTTTCCTGCTGCATAATCAAGCAGTGTGTTTTTGCAGTGGGTTGGTTGTTCAGGGGATATTTCTTTACCACCAGTGATACGAATTATTGAAAAGAGAAGCAATATAAAGATAATAAAGCAGGTGACCTGTCAAAGCATAATAATGCAATGGATGCATTTGCAGTATGAAGGCAATATTACCATAAAAACTTACCTTGGAGCTCCTCTGGAGCTTACTTGTCTGCTGACACTCAGGGTAGCTTTCAGATTCACTCACAGACCCTGTCTTTGCATTCATAAGGCAGCTCTACCACATAAAATGGTAGAAGAGCAAGTCAGCAAACAAAGAAGTTGCTAAGCTCTCTCCTACTTGGTTTTTTTATCTTGGATAGTTGCACAGTTTCGTCCTTGTCTGAATTAAGAGTGAGTAAATGCTGCCCATCTTCATTTACTCTGTACTGTCCCTTGCTTTGAGGTAGCCACTCTGCTTCCCTTGGCCTTGAGCGTGAAGAGGCTTCATGACCTGGGTGACTGTCAGTAGGACATGAAGAGAAACTGCTTCATTGAGAGGCAAAGCCTTGTTTTGTGTGGTTGTTTTTTATTGCCTGTAGCTGGACCTGTCTGGCAGGGCTGCCCATGGTTGAACTCCTCTTCAATGATTGTGGAGCCTGTGGAAATCTCACTTTGAAACATCTAATAAGCGTCTAACAAAGCAAAAATTCAGTGTGAATAAGCTGAATAAAACACCACAGTTCCCATGTGGCTGGTGCTGGGATCCCTGTGCCCAGCTAAAGGAGAAGCTTCTCCATGGAGAGATGGTTTAGTTAACAGGAGACGTGGGAAAGGTTCTTGTGTCTTGGGCAAACCCTGAGGCTGTTCCTCTTGTCAGAAGGATTTCTGCCTTGACTTTGGGATAGGAACATGCATTTATAGTGTAATCCAAAGTCTTCCATTCAAGGAATCACAGTGGTGTAGCAGAGTAGCAGCAATAATTAAAAGTCTGCAATATCCTTATGTTACATATAAACTTCCCTGTACAGGAGATGTGCCACACCTTTGTATCAGCTGTATTAAAGGACATAAAACTGCAGGTGTCCATTACTTTGATGTGTATTCTAGAGGAATCTCTATGGCTATGGCAGCACAGGAGAACTCTCCTCATATGTTTTTTTTAAATTCCTTCCAAAACAGTGGTTGAAAATCAGTGGAAATTAATGCTGTTATCATCACCACACACATGGGATGTTGAAAAGCGGGATTTCTCTTCCAGGGAAAGAAATATGTTTGTACTCTAAGTTGAATCAAAAAAGTGATGTTTAAAAAGTTTTGGAACAGAAATTCCACCCTGCTCCAAAATGAACCTCAGTGGAAACCTGACTTTGTTTCCCTCCTGAGGATGACCAAACACTGCCAAGCATTGAAGATAGCAGATTAGCCATCCTGCAACAGTATATGTGGAATCATTTTAACACTGATACTAATATTTCAAAATAACATATCAGTCAAAAATGAGTGCTAGTCAAAAAGTAAATGAATGCTATTAGAAAGAAATTACGAAAATTCTAACAATGAGATTAAAATGTCCAATTGATTGAAACTGATTTTTCCCTTTCAGTAATTTTGTCAAAATAACAACATTTGCAGAATGTTTTGGAGCTGGTACAGCATCTCCCAGAAGAAAAATATTGCTTTAAAAAGTTATTTAATTATGCAGATTCAACATGCATCATGAAAATTAATAGCTGGTTAGGTTTGCAAGAGAAAAGCAATGTGAAATTTAATAGCAAAATGTTCTAATGAAGTGCGTCTTTTAATCAATAAATTACTATTATTCTGGTTCACCATATTTCTCCACCTCCTCTAGCAGCTGGACTGGAAATGCTCTCATTGATATAACTGAATGCAGACAGCTAATTTGGGAGTATTTTAACCTACTCTGTACTGTTTTTTATCTCTACTCTGATTTTCATGTGGCCTCCTGCTACAAACCATCCCTTGGATGGTAGGACAGAGAGATCTGATGAACACACTTTCTTTTACAGGTTTATGAGGTTGAGTAGTGAAAGGATTGTTTTCATTACTAACATCCTGGTGTAGTAAAATATTAAATTTAATACATATGACTATTGTTATATTACTTAATCCACTGTTTGTCTTTTAATTTAGTTTGAGTTTGCCTTGTTATTTGGTATGTCAGAGGAAGGCTACAATTTAGCTATTTGGCACACCTTCGTGATCATCAGATGTGCTTTAATATCACATGCTGATGGAGCCTTCAGCTGTAAGACCTCATGGGATAGCAATCCCATCAGTTTGTCCTAGCTGACTTGGGTGGAGAAGGCATCTGGTGTCGATTTTGTCAGACCTCTCCATCAGTTTGGCGGCTTTTTGTTTAGGGGAATGCAAGTTCGCAAGATGCCATGTGCTGTTCCAGGGAACTAGGTGCTCGAGGCTTGGCTGGGTTCTGTGCAAGCACTGCTCACATACCCTGTGTGCCAGGGAGGTGGGTGTTTCCCTGAGAAACAGGGAAGCACAGAGCTGCAGCTTTTCTGTGGCTGCAAGCTTTGTGCAGCCACAAAGGCTCAAAGCTTAGGAAAAGCCACCAAACTTGTGGTAAAGACCAGAAGTGTGAGCAGCGTGTGTGGGGAAGTTGGTTTGTGGATCTTCTGTGATTCTTGGGAGACTGCTTTCTATTGCAATGGTTTTTATTATGCTGCATTGCCAAACCTGGGAGCAATAGAGATATTTTCCTTTCATGCTTTGGAAGGTGTGAGAAACCAGAGCCAGGCATTGTGCTACTCATCCCAGAAGGGCAAGTCACATCTCCAGCAGCAGGAAATCTAACTCTGCTCTGCTTCTTCAAGAGTAAATTGTATGCAAGTCTTTCCCATCCACACAATCTCTACAGAGATATAATTTATCTATAAGATTCCTCTCAGGGCACTGAGCATCCTCCAGCCCATGCTGAGAACAAGCCTGGCTACTTCTGGTGGGAGAAATTGCCATGGAGTAATCGGTGGTGTTGTAGGACTTGGTGAGGTTTTTGGCACTTGTTGC
>VYZS01042274.1:0-13937 GCA_013400695.1 Neodrepanis coruscans | reverse complement strand
AGTATAGGAAAATTACTCCTAAGGTCTTTGCTTGAGGCTTGTTTTGTAATTGTTTGCCTAAGGCAACTTATCTGCATTCAAACCATATCAGAGAAAAAAAAGAATCTAAATGGATTTAGAAAAGGAAATTAACTTTTCAAAGCAGACAAGACACTCTAATGAGTTCTAAAAAATGCAAGTTATTAGACTTATATGTAATATTTCAAATATTTGATAATACATTTGTGCCAAGGTAACTGCAGTAGGCACAAAATGCTAAAAAGAAAATATCCAAGTTTAAAATATCACAGGATAAAACAAACCACACCATTATGGTGGGACCTGAAGTCAGCCAAAACTTAGAGATAGAATTGTCTAGAATTCTCTCTCCTAAAATCCTCTCTTTCCATCCATTAGAAGTTATAATTTTCTGAGAACTGGTACCACTTAAAAATAAATTAAGAGAAAACAGAACATTAATTAATTAATTAATTACATCATCAGGAAGAGCTTAATTATTGTCAGCATAGTTAAATGCTAGAACAGGTTGCCCAACTTGTGAAGTTTCACAAGTTGGAACGTGTGAAATTTCCATTCTTGGAGAGATCCAGATTCTGACTGGACAGGGCTGTGAGAAACCTGCTCTAGCTGACCATGCTTTGACCAGGTGTGTTGGACCAGACCATCTCCAGAGACCCCTTCCAACAGAAATTTGCCACATTACTCACTAATGTAAGTCCTCCCCATCACCAGAGACAGATGATGATCCAATTCTTTCTATTCCCACAGGTTTCCTGCCAGCTGAAGTCCAGGCTTCCTGATGGCACAGCTCCCATCCTTTCAGCCATTCCTTTTTCCCCTTTCTCACTCCCACCTTGCAAAGCTTTCCCTTCTGAAGGGAGAACCTCTCTCCCCCTCCAGAAGGTTCAGAACACTCACTATGCATCAGCCAGGACACAAGAAGCAGAGACCTTCTTGCCACCTTCCCTGCCACCATGCCAAGCCTTGGAAACTCTCAGCCACTGTTACCTGAACATCTGGGTTGGGTTGTGCAACACAAGTGAAAAACTGCAAAATTTTAAGGATTATAATCAACTTCACCACTTTAAAAAGTGCTGTACCATCAGACTGCACTGCTCTAAATATATCCCAAATTAAGAAAAGTAAATTGTTCGTGCCCTCAGGCTCTGAAATGCAGCTTTTGTGTCTGACTGATGGAATCCACGTCCATCTCTACTTTGTGCTTCTCTGCAATTTTTCAGTGTGCTCCATTAAAACACTTGTTCAAATAGAACTCCCCAGCCTGTGTCAGTCTGCAGGTCAGGTTTCACCCATTTGCTTCACTGACCTCTAATGAGTTAAGGGAAATAACAAGAAATAGATTTCTTTAAAGTTCATTTCTTAATTTTAGTCCAGTTTAATTCTTTCCAGCTAAATGAGATAAAGGAGGAGATCCCTGGGTAAGACAAGGAAATGTTCACATAAGATGATATAAACGAATGGTACAGCAAGACAGTATTTCATTGTATTTCTCATTTTAATATTTCAAATCCTATCTACAGAAAAATGAGAAGGCAAAATGATAAGACAACTCTTAGAAATTTAAATAAAAATGGGGTTGCTTTTGACAGATATATAAATTCCAACTTTTCCATCTAGAGGATTGCCAGTTGTCTTGAATTTTGTCACAGGAGACTCCCAGTTTTGATAGACCTGTCATGTGCCCTGTCAAACAAATTTGCAAGATATTTTGTAAAGTGTATAGAGTGAAGTATCTGTCTGTTGTGGTGTGGGGATGGCAGCTTTATGAACAACGTCAAGGAGGAATGTTGTTATACAGAGCAAATAGATGGCAAGTAATTACACACTGCCCACATTACTCAGCTGTTTCAGGTCTTACTCTCCCTTTCTCAAGCTTCAAATTCAATTATTTTACTTTTTCATAGGCTCATTAAAAAAGGTAAAGAAAGGACAAGACAACATACAACTTAAATTTGGTAACTGGAGAGAGAATAATTAGGGGGTTTAGCCATTTTCTGTGAATGTAGATTATAATAGAAACTTAAACACTCAAATGTCCTCTAAGTGGCTGCATGTTTTCACTGATTCTTTTAAAATTACACCATGTTATAAGTACTCTCATATTTTGAAGTGCTTCTTTGAAATGTTCGATGCAGTAATCAATGCATGAACATACAAACAGAAATCAAAAATAAATCCTGGTTTGCACTAACAGTTTTAATACAAAGCCACATCTCAAAAAGATAAAAATCAGTACAATAATGTAATGAATAGATGCTTTGTACTTCAATTTTTTTGCATCAGAAGATTCATCTCCAAGCTTTTTCTCAGAACTTCACAGAATGCCTCTTCTTCAAAATTGTTTAAGGCTCATTTACTGTTTCTATACAACATGACCAAAGTTTTCTTTGGTGGACTCCTGCTCACCTAAATTTACTGAGATTCACTACCACAATCTAACAGCAAAGAGTCTTTACTGTAACTGAGATGGTACAGCCTGCAAAGTTCTGAGTTCATACTCATAAGAGTGGCTACATAAAGTAACCAAAAGAGGATACCTAGAGAACAGAGCAAGAACACAAAATACTTCTCAACCCACTCTCCTGGGTGGGTATGAGATTTCTTGAAACAAAGCTGAATTCTATGTATTCAGTAACCTCTCCAAATCCCTCTTCTCTGATACTGTTCAAGGTTTCTCTGAATCCAGAAAAATCTTCACCATTTCCTTCCTTCAAGTGTTTCTTCATATCTTCAAAGCACTCCAGCATGTGAAGCATATGGACTGTGAAGCATTGACTTCAAAAGCAAAATGAAAGCCTGGTCCCCAGTCTTTTGGACACACTCACGTGTCCACTAATTCTGTACTAAAATTTCTATCAAAATGTCCAAGAGTGACATCAGGCTTAGCAGTAAGCTGTGTCCCAGATCTGGAACTCTGAAAGTACTGGCATCATGTTTGCCATCAATCAGTCCTCAGGCACAAAATTGGTTGAAAGCAGGAGGTGACAAACTACATTTGGCAAATTAACCATCACAGCACTTCACAGAGGTGCTCTCAACATAGTGACAGTAATTTTGATCACTCTTTCCACTTTAGTTTCCAGATTAAATATTTCAGCCTGAAAAAAAGAAGGCTTTTGGGTGACCTGTTTGTGGCTTTCCAGTACCTGAAGGGAGCTACAAGAAAGACAGGAAGGGACTCTTTACCAGGGCATGTAGTGGCAGGAGAAGAAGGAATGGTTTCAATCTGACAGAGATCAGGTTTAGATTAGGTATCAGGATAAAAGTCTTGGCTGTGAGGGTACTGAGTGTTCAAGGCAGGAAGGTTGGAACAAGATGATCTTGAAGGTCCCTTCTAACCCAAATCATTTTCTGATTCTGTGAAGTTCAGTGTTACTCAGTGATATGGTTGATCTATTATTCTATTTTGCTTAAAATTTTCCCTAATTTGTAGCACTGTACCACCTTAAAATGATCACTGTGTGTCCACTGAAATGTCAGTCCATCACTGTAATGTAGAGAAAATACTTAAAAACCTTAAATTATGTTAAAAAATATATAAAAATTATGTTCCCCAGTTTATAGTTATGCTAAACAGAATGGTCTGGGACAGCACAGTACTGACTTCAAAGCTCAAATATCTCCAGACTTGTCTAAAAGACCTCCTTTTATCCCACAACACAGTGAATGTTCCTCACTTCTGGAATACCTGTCCTGCATTCATCTCCAAGCCTGGAACTATGTGAAAGGTAATAAATTCAGGATTAACCTAATGTATTTTAAGTCATTATTAATGGAATCCACTAATCTTCCTGCACTTTTAAGTGCTGTTACATCAGTCAAAACATTAGAGATGTGACAGACAATTCCTGCATGCAAAGTCCCAGCTTGCTGATTTATCTATAGATGTGGAATGTTTACTTCAATCAAGCTAAGAAGTTGGTGTCAAACGTTTTAATGTATAGAAAAACTACTCACAAAAATTCAGCTTTGTGCTGCTGCAGAGACACAGCACCACACGGAGGAGAACACAAGGAACAGGAGAAAGGATTACAGCTTGAACTCCTGTGTGATAACCTAAAAACCGTTATCTTTGAAAGATAAAACCATCTTCCTTCTAGAAAGCCCAATATTCAAATAACGTCTTCAAATATTCTCACTTCAAATTTTTCAAATATATTAACAGCAAATTACTCATTAAATTCATAGCTAAACAAACTAAAATTTGGTTCTCCTCTTAAAACAGTAGTTCTTTGAATGATCATGATGGATGGTGTAATAAATGTTTTGCACAGCAGTGTCTTCAGGTTTTAATTACACACACACTCAGTAGAGAACTCTCTGATGCCTTTTACTGCAGCACCTCACAAAGGATCCCTTTATCCACTGTGCCTGAGAGTCCAAGAATTTTATCAGGAAGATCTGACAACAAAATAGTCAGGAAGAAGAGGAAAGGAAGGGAGCATCGAAGTTCAGGGTGGGACTTATTTGTGGACCCCGAGGGGCGGCAGGTCCGGAGCAGGGATCCCCCCCAGCCCGGGGAATATTCCCTACGGGAGCGGTGGCCATGGGGAGTCCCGGCAGAAGCAGCTGTCCCTGAGGAGCTGCAGCCCGGGAAGGGCCTGACCCGGGAACACAGACCCGGAGGGGCTGGAAGGGACCGACCGCAGCCCCTTCCCCATCCCTGCGCCCTGGGAACTGGAGCCGGGAGCAAAGGAGGGCTGGGAGGGAACGTGTCCTGGGCTGATACAGAACAAGCGGCACTAGCGGGGACAGGGAGGGGATTCTCCGCCTCTGCTCCACCCTGGGGAGACCCCACCTGCAGTGCTGTGTCCAGCCCGGGGGTTCCCAAAACTGGAAGGATGTGGAGCTGCTGGAGTGAGTCCAAAGGAAGCCACAAAGATGCTCTGAGGGCTGGAGCACCTCTGCTCTGGAGAAGGGATGGGAGAGTTGGGGGTTCAGCAGGAGAAGGGAAGGCTTCAGGGAGACCATAGAGCACCTTCCAGTAACTAAAGGGGCACCAAGAGTGATGGAGAGGGACTCTGGACAAGGGCATTGAGTGACAGGACAGAGCAGAATAGCTTTAAACTGGATGGGAACAGGTTTAAACAGGGTACAGGAAGAAATCCTTCCCTGTGAGGGAGGGGAAGCCCTGGCACAGGTTCCCCAGGGAAGCTGTGGATGTCCCATCCCTGGAAGTGTTTAAGGCCAGGCTGGACAGGGCTTGGAGCAACCTGGGATAGTGGAAGGTGTCCCTGCTAAGTGGACTGGCCCAAAATCAATGGAACATCATCACAACACCAACAGTTTACACTCACAATCAAACACCAACCCTTGTCCTTTCGCTGCTTTACAACAACAGAAGATTCCCCACATTTTTTCCACTCTTAGGCAATTTACAGCCTGGGCTTTGCCTGTTTCCATCCTTATCCCCATCCATGAGCTTTTACATCTTATTCTCTCCCCATCCTGTTGGGGAGAAGGAGCTGCTGGGGTCAGTCAGCCAAGGTCATTCCACAACAATGAACTTGTCTATAAAACATTTTTTTTTCTTAATAGACCCCAAATAGATAATTTTCTTCTCTAAAAATGGCTTCACAAAAACCTGCTTTCAGTCAGTCAGTAACAGTATAACATGAACTCACTGCTTTCCTTGTTTCTTCATATTTATTAACTAAAGTCAATGTCATAATTTTAAATAATTCGTGAGAGAGTCTAGTGTACTTGTTAATAATAAAGTGTATACTGGAAATTACCAGGAAAACAAGCAAAGATCTGACTGAGGATCATAATAGGAACTCAAAAAGGCAAATAAATAAAATACAGCACATAGGATTTAAACAATATATTCTTGTACTTATAGACTATAAAGAACTAAATCATTCTGGTTCTTCCACACTATTGCTCATTCCAGTCATTATATCTGTATAACCAAAAAATGTCAAGGATTCAGCACTTCATGGATGTCAAACTGACAGATTAAAATGAACAATAATAATTGCTCTCAATATTTACTTTAAATTGTCTTCCCTAATGTCTTGCCATTGAATCCTCTATTTTCTGTCCTTTTCAGATGATTTATTCTCCTGTTCCAGCCCATGTGTCATCATGGAGAACTGCTGACTTGGTCTAAATGCAAGCAGCTTGTCAGAAACATCATCAAATCTGAGTTAAATATAGGTGGTGAACCGTAATAAATGTGCCACTTACATTGTACTGCACCCTTACCAGTTCCAAAAATTAAAGGAACTATTCATATTATATATTTTTATAAAGAATTAAGACTTAGCACATCGTAAGTAGCAGAAGTCTGCAGAAATAGAAAACAAAATGTAAAGGGAGTCAAGTTACAGAAAGATTTTAGAATTGCATTTGAGTTGTGGAAAAAATGAATATATAGTTTTAAAGTCAATAATACAGTCTAAAGAAAGGAAACCCTTCATTTTTCAGAAGGTAGCACTCTTACTTTGGGACAAGGCACTGACTTTATTTTCTACAATTCAAATACATTGCTGAAAGCATTAAACTTCTGATGAGACAAACACTGATTGTTTTCACAAGCACAGAAGTGTTAACCTTCATGTTTTGGACAAATTTCATTTGGACAACTACATTCCAACCAGCTCCTCCTGTAATTTCCAGTGTCTAAGATTCACCAAACAAATGATTCTACACCTCAGCACTCAGAGCAGAACGTGAAGAACTAGAAGGTCACTGAGATGAACAGCACGATACTGGTAGACAGTTTGAAATGTCAGCAAAGCAGTTTTGTGTAGGATATAAAACACAATGAAGAATTAAGCAACATTTTAAAAAAATGTGCTGGAAAGTACATGATATCTTTGCTAACAGGCACAAGCACAGGTTGGGGACTGAATTCATTAACCCACAAAACTGAGTTTTAGACAGTGGCTCCTTTTACAGCCTTTATTTACCAACAAAAGCCACTTTCCTATTAAGTGCAGTTGCTCCCTATAATCTGGCCAAGAAAAGCCCTGTTTCATGTGCATAATCCCTGTTTTCAGACATCAGAGAGTGGAATAAGTGTAATAATTCTTCAACACTCCTTACAACTCAAGCACAGGGGAAATAGTACACCAGAGGGAAAAAAGGAAACAAAGTAAGTAGTAAAAGAAAAATTAATACAAAAATAATGACTGACCAAGTGCAAGAAGGAAAACATTACCTAAAACAGACTTGAAAATGGGTAAAGTCAAACCAATACATTGCTTAGAACTTAATAGGTAAGATAAAAAATTACAACAGATTGGCTTAATTTGTTAGAAGAGTTAAGACTACAATATCAAAGGTAAAATTTCACTCAGTAGGAAAGCTTGAAAAGGAACAGAAAAGAAAGTGTTTTTTTCATATCACTTGTATTTTTCCTATAAGAACTTTATGTTTAAATCAACTCTATGCATCAAGCATTAGAATGGAACAAGGACATTTTCATTAAAAAATGAGGCAAAACACTGACTTTGGAATAAGGAAAGAAAAAGATGAGAAGGAAAACAAAATAACAAAATTGTCTTTTTGAAATATAACAGGAAGGTTTATCCCTTACACTACACTCAATAGACTGTATCTGATAAAGAACTATAAAAGTATTTCTGCCCTGGTGTAAAGAAGTACACCAAGAAAATAAGACAATATTTTCTAACTAGATTTATTTACCTGAGATCACTTTCAAGATACCTCTTGCATTGCCATTGGTGATATAAAATATGCTACTAACATAAGCTATCACTCCTGAAAAACAGATGTAACCACTGAAACAGCACTAGACTGCTTGACATCCAACTACACCCATCTAGCAAACCATCATCATTTCACTGGAAAAGCTTCTGAAGCCCTCCCTGAGGAGTTCATATATTTATCCCAGTGTGGATTTATAGGTATATTGTATATTCTCAAACACTAAGGATATATCATGTTTAACTGTTGGAATAAATTAAAACCTAATGCAGTAGGTTGGTTTCCTTTAGTAGAAAGAGATTATCAGTGTGTTTTGTGACTAATATTCTATTATTGATGCACCTCAGACTTACACTCTACCACTTCCATTTGATATTCCATACAGCCTTTCAAAGACTCCACTAAAATTTCCCTACTTTTCAACCTTTGCTGATAAATTCATTTCCCTTTAAACACAAGACTCACCTTTTCCCTCAGTGAACTATATTTTCTGTATTATCCTGTCAAACACTTCAATAGCAGGTAAATAAACAACCAACCAGTTTTAATACTGAGATACAAAACTGCTTTGTGAAAGGAGCTAAAAAGAAAGACTATAAGCAAATTCTGAATGTATTTGTTAGCTCACTCTTAACTCCTCTCACAAGTTATACTAAACATTTGCAACATGACAGTGAAATGACTTGCTCTGCAATATGGTATCTCCTCATGAAAGCATTTTATATTTTTATTATAGACATTTTAAAAAGGCACATTAATGCTTTATTTGTTGTGAATGCAGTTCATTCATCTGAGACTCATAAAACACACCTATGCACCACTTAGGAAGGATGGATTTCCTCATGCTTTCTCCTAGTCCTGCAAGGTCTGACAGGTTATTTACAGGAAAGCAAAATTACTGTGTTTGAGGTGCTCGCCTTGATACCAAGAGAATGACTTCAAAATCAGACATTCAGACAAAATCAGACTTTGTAAGACAGCTTTTTGTTTATCAGTGGCCTTAGATAAAGGCACAAGAGAACTGAAGAACCCATTCTCTTCTGCCCACATGCACATTCATAAGGTCTTTCTGACCAGTTCCTCCAGTCCTTCATGGCAAACTTAAAATCAACATTAAAATTCAGGAAATGAAAACAATACCTGGAACATTATTAATGCAACAATCAGTAAATACAGACTAATAACTAAGCAGGCTACTGAAAATGTATCTAATTACATTGCCCATCAAATTAACGTTCTCATGCTGTTGTGCTACTTAAAAAGCCCTTCTCTTCAAAGCAACACTTTGGTGAGTTTTCCCACAGCCAAGCCTGTACTTTAGACCTGGTGTTTGCTTGGCATTTCCCATCCACAACACCCTAAAATTTTGGAATAAACTGAGTCCCAAACCTATTTAAATTGGCTGAACTGGGACATGGCACATGACACTGCAGAAATCACAACCCACAGCAATAATGCACAGGCCAAACCCAGGCAGTACCAAGCAGAACGTTAATGTGTAGTCTCAAAAAACCAAAGTAACTCAGCAGAAAAGAAAGCAGGCTCAATGAATTGCCCAGAATATTAGTTTTGAAGCCTTACACCTGTCTCCCATTCTCTGGAGAGATATCGTATTATTATATATGACAAAGTCAATGTGTATCATAAATGATTAAGAGACATAATACAATATTGAGACAAAAACAGGATCTGGAAATTGGGGGTTTTATGCCTTTGTTAAGCAAGCTCACAGCCAATAAACACTGCATCCAAAAACTGTAGTGACTGTAATGTAATTTAATGTCTGTATAACTCCCAATTAGTGCTCTCTCAAAAAAACCCACTAACACAAAGTGTCAAAGGGACAACAAAATTGAGAGACAAACAAATTAAAATGACTTTAGAGCACCCACAGAAAAGAAGTTCCTTCACAGTTATGGCCCAGAGACAACGACCACATTACAGAAAAGGACAGCAGTGTAAGCCACTGAGCCAAAACTAAGAACAATATATAAATACAAGGACTCAAAGTTCCAGTGAAAAAGCATATTTGGATGGCCAAAGCAAACGGGCTTTTGGCAGAGGGTCAACTGAAAGCTCCATCCCAAGTGCACAGAATTCAAGAGGTACAAAATCCAAGACAGAAAAACAGTAGCACATGTATCCAGGGATTCTCCACCCCTGGAAGTGTTCAAGGCCAGGCTGGATGGGACTTTTGAGCAGCCTGGTGTAGTGCAAGGTGTCCCTACCCTTGGCAGGGGTTGGAATGAGATGACCTTGAAGGTCCCTTCCAAAGCAAACCACTCCATGATTCTGTGGTTTCAGGACACAACACACATCTCAGCAGAGAAGGCTCCAGCCTTGAGCACTTCATGAGGCACAAAAACCGACACTACAAATGTGCATTTAGATATTTTCTGTTCAAAGGCTGCCTAATCAAAATTTTAATTTTTCTATAGCATAGCTAGAATATCCAGAGAGCTTCCATTTGTTAAACGTGCAAGTCATTTAAACATTTTTGCTCCTTCATGGCAATAACTATGTACCTGATTATTTCAGCAACCAGAAAAAAAATCTAATCAAAAATGTCAATTGTGAGGAAAATATTACAGCTGAGTCCATTAATCCTAACTAAATATGTTCTTAGAAGCAACAAGCTCTCACCATTTTGTATCTGGAAATCAAATGAAGGCTACATCAATATTACTGTGAATGTAAAGCAAACATGGAGCTGTACAGGAAAACGTTATCTGTTTTTCTAGGCTATCTTGTGTAATTATGTACAGGAACAGCAGGAACTCACAAGCAGATCAGATGACCCCTGAAGTTTGGGACAGTAACTTCAAACAATCCCAAAGACTTTACAAGACACCATGTGCCTTCATATAATCCCAGGTGAAGTGAAAAATGTTTAACAACATGTAAAAAGGATCAACACCTACACTAAAACATATAGTTTAGCCTTCAAACTCTGCAGAAACACTGCTCTCATAGCTACACCTGGAGAAGTTGGACATCGCTAAAAGATGTATAATATTAAATCTTCCCTCCCAACAAAATATTGAAAATGCAAAGCCATGGCAAAAAAGCTAGATTTTCCTTCATACATTATCAAATGCATCAAAAGTTTTCAAACTTAAGAATGTTTTATTCAATATTCCATCCTCAGTAAACAAAAATATCCTGTTGATATAAAAACTTCTGCAACTTCCAAATTACTGATTTACAAAGGCACTTTTTGGTTCAGAGTGTATCAGTTACTGTGTCTTCTAAAATATTTATGACTAATAGTAATTATGAAAAACTGATTTTATTTGTAGTAAATCATTTAATGTATTCTATGCAAGGCAAAAGCTTAATAAAATAACTCATCTGGCAAACTGAATAACCAGCTCCATGTATATCACTCTGCTACTTCAAATTTAAAAAAAAAAAATCAGTCTTCTTTGAACTAAAATGTCTCCATAAATAGGCCAACTTTTATAAAAAATAATATAACTTGTTCTCAGTGCTTAATAAATCTTTCACAAGCAGTAAAAATAAATTTCATAAGCATATATACCATGTATAAATAAAATAAACCCTGCACATTTAGACACTTCAGGTATCCACTGCTAAAATGGTCTTGCTCAAAGTACCTGTAGTTGAAAAAATATATACAGGCAACCAATACATTCCTTTAGCCACCCTCATCTCTGCAAGGAACTGCTGTGTGTAATTCAACATTTCATTTAAACAGTATCTAGGATCTTCACAAGGGAAAAGAAAGAAAGAAAGGGAAAGAAAACTGGGAGAACATGTAGTCCAATTTCTTATTCCTGTTTAGTTGTCAAGTGTTACAAATTGTGATCAATTAATGCAGTTGAATCTGATCATGGAAGTCTAAAACAACACTGAGTGAAATGAAGTTATGAATAATTAATCCATGTACTAAGGGTCAAAGTATTTATTTAAAGGGCTCTGTGTTGAAGTGAGTTTCCATGATAGTACAATTACAGGTTATCTTGGTTCAAACATGTGAACTGCCTTTCTTGTCCAGTACTGTGAATGTCAGTGTTCCTGGTGATTAACATCTGTCATTCTTTTTAATGCAGAGTCTTCCACACATTTCCCACCTCTTGCAGTTTGGTGAAGCAATTTTAAAAAATGTAAAAGGAGAAAAAAATAATATTGTTGGGGTTTTTTTCCTCAAGCTCCAGTCCTATAACATACACCTATTTTCTCAGTTCTTTTATTGCTTTGTGACCCATCTGCCATAAAGTACTTCAGTCTGTAACAACTTACAGAAAAAAATAAAAGCTTTAAAATAAATTACAACTGCATGACATCGAAGAAAGTAAAGGGATTCTAAACTCTGTACCACAGATGAACAAAGAGTTCACCCACACTTTCTCTAACTGTATGCTAATAGTGCTCACTGGCCTTTTTTCTTACCCTGACTATCACTTAAAATCCTTTTCAAAGAAGCATCACAATTACAGAAATTTCAACAACTCTCCTGTTGCTAAAATCAGTTTGTCACAGTTTCACAAACTCGTTCATTACACCCAACAGCTGAGCAAAAAAGCACACAATTATAAGATATTATTCAATTTATAACCAAACCAATTCTGACATGAGAGATTTGCCAAAGCAACCACACAGCTGCAGAATGCCAGGAGCTGGTTTAAGGTTTTTTTAATCTGTGGAAGTTGTCTGCATCTGCTTCTTATACAGACATAGTTTTTAGTTAAAGCAATGTTTTTTCAAATTCAGTCTTGTCTTCCCTCTGAAACAGCTTGGTGTGACTGTAAGTGAAATACTCTCCACTCCAGGAAATTAATCTGCTTGTGCTCAACCAGACATAGCAGAAAATCTTCATCTTAAATCAGGTTTTCCCTGAACTGACATTGTTACTCATCTCTCCAAGAAATGAACTAATGATTCAGATTTGGATTAAAATTCTAGTTATTTCCTATTTAATGTCCTTTCTCCTAAACTTGTAAAACTCAAAGAGTATTGATAGAAAACATCAAATAACACCTATTAAGTCACCAAAAGTTCAATGTGCATAGAAGGGGAACAGTTTCCACTGGGACAGGAAAATCATGAAAAGCAATTGCTGGCACAGAAAATAGAAAAAGCTTTCTATAGTTTTCTGCAAAGGCTAGAGATGATTAAATGCAAATTGTGGATCCTCCAACCCCAGATTTTCTGCCAGAAGGCTGAGGCATCACTTCTCCATAACCTGACCTTTGAAGCAGCGAGATGGAGACTGGATGTTTCCTCAAAGTCCCTCCCAGCTCCACCTTCTGTGATTTGTTTGCTGCCTCTCGTACAAGCAGGGACAGGACAATTCATTAACTGCAGCTGGAGGATTTGTTTAAGAAATCAGTAGTGAAACTGAGAATAAGCTACCTGAAATCCTATTTCTTCTGGAAATCTGCTTCCTCTTTAGATGGAAGAGGAAAGTTTCATGAAAAGGTTCTGTTACAAGACCTTATCATAAAGCAGTACTATTAACTGAAGCTACCTTATTTTAATGGCATGTGCATAAAAGAACATCACATTCACTTTTTGTTAAGCAGGAATTTTAAAATAATTTAGGTTTTTTTACTGACTTAGGGATCAGCTGCAAAAAGAACATTAATGTGTTCAGCAGCTACAGACCAGAAAATCTTCCCTCTAAATGAGACAAAAGGCAACAGTCAGAGTAAAGTATAATGAGAAACATTTTGTAGTAATGCTGCCTCACATCAGTAATCTGCTGTTTGTGACGAGATCTGCAATTTTTCAAGTTTTAATCTTTGAATGTATTACTATGTTGAACATTCATGAGCTCAAGGGAACATCAAGTACTGGGAAGCATCTCATTCATCTAAATGTTAAACAAAAAAATCTAATGTGACTGATAACATTAACTACCAGTTCTACAACTTTCACAAGGTGAATGACTAACATAACCACCATAACTAATATGCACGTTTTTCTCACCAAATATTAAAAAAATAAAATTATTTTATTCTTTAAAGGGGTAGTGATCTAGCACTCTGAGTAGTCTGAAGATATAAATGCTTATTTAGAGATGGGACAACATCTTTTCTTACCTATTAATGTATTACCAAAACCTATTAGTCAAAAAATAATTAAAGAATTCTTAATAATGCTGCTATTAAATACATACAGATATTACTGATATTTGTCTAACACTTACTATACAAAAAGATCTTAAAATATGACACAAAAGAGAGTACAGCTTTTCAAATACATTTCAAATACATTTT
>VYZS01042271.1:0-38854 GCA_013400695.1 Neodrepanis coruscans | reverse complement strand
TAATGGTCCCTTTGGCCTTAAAATTCCCTGGAACACTGAAACATGGGTTTCATTAATGGAGCTAGACTTTTGGAAGAATGAAATATGAACTAAACTTATCCTAATAATACATCATTCAGATTCCTATGGCATTTGTCCATCTTTTTGCCAGACTGCAGTTTGTGGAGTGAGGCAGGGCCCTGATCTCTGTCCCTTGGGACCAAACTTCTCCTGACCCAGCTTTGTCTATGGAAAGGCAGATGTCTGCATGTTTGTGCAGGACATTTGATCATCAAGAGCCAAATCTCTGGGGAACCTCAATCTCCTTTCAGTCATGGCCAGTAAAACTCCCTCTGTCCATGATATTCATTGCATCAAAACCCAGACTAAAGTCAAGTTCTGCTCCTGGGTTTCAGTTTCTCTGTTCTCTGTGATGACATGGTTTGACAGCAAGACAAGGAGAAGAGAAGGCTTTGGGGTGACCTAATTATGGGCCATTCACTTAAGAGTTGGATTTGATGATCCATGTGTGTCCCATCCAACTCAAAATACTCTGTGATCCTCTAATTGTGCCCTTCCAGTACCTGAAGAGAGCCTCCAAAAAATGGAGAGGGACTTTTTACAAGGACCTAGAGTCACAAGGCAGAGAGGTTTCAAATTAGCAGAGTAGGTTTAGATGGGGTGTTAGGAAAAAATCCTTCCTTGTGAGGGTGGGGAGGTGGCACAGGGTGTCCAGAGAAGCTGTGGCTGCCCCATCCCTGGAAGTGTCCAAGACCAAGTTGGAGCAGCCTGGGACAGCGGAAGGTGTCCCTTCCCATGTCAAGGGTTTAGAACTACCTGATCTTTAAGGTCACATCTGACCCAGGCTATTCTACAGTAAGATGATTCCTGGAGATACAATCCCTGTGTTCTGACCTGCATCCAATGAAGCACTGCTGGCTTGTCCTGTTTCCATAATTCTGCAGGACAAGACCCTTTGTGCTTCTCCTGCTTCATCACTGAATAAGGGAGGTAGTCACAGCTTGGCAGACATGGGGTTAAGCATGAAGACATTCAGCAGTAAATGCCACCAGCAACACATGGCACCAGGGGACACTGCAGGCGTCACCTCAGAGCAGCCACATCCGCACAAACCAGGCTCTCCCTGCAGCTCCATCCCTTTCTGACCTCCTTGCTCAATGCCTGTGGATGCTCCCAGCCACTGTGGGGAGTGTTCCAGCCTCTGGGACTCATCTAATTTGCGTGAAAGACCAAGGGGAAAACTAAAAAAAGGCTGCAGAAGGATCTCATTGCAAAAAGCAGCCCCCCTGGCCGGCCTGGGGCAGGCTGTGATTACAGACAATACCTTCCATATTTCTCCAAGGGAAGTGATCTATCCTTCCCAAGGCAGGCCCATGACAGCTGCCTTGCTTTGTGGCTGCACTGGGTATGTGATGATGTCATTTCAGAGAAAGAATCAAAGATTGGCTTCAGTTTGAGGAGATTGAGTTGTTTTGGTGTTTTTAAAACTTTGCCTTCATTTCCTTTTTTTTTTTTTTTTCTGATTTGCATTCAAAATTCACCCAGAGATGTTTCCAAACCCAGTCTCTCTCCAAGAGCCTTCCCTCCCTGTTGCCTCTTCCCTGTTGTCCCGTGCTGGCGCCGGGCACTGGATCCTTACTGGGAAATGGGCAGGTCACACAGTTTACTGTCAGCCACAGAGACCTCTTTGGCCACTGTGTGAATCACTCTGGAGAGAGTCTCATTTTCTGCATCACCTCCTGAAATGTCAGAGTAAAATAAAACCCACTGTGTGACTGTAATGAGGCATATTCTGGTGCTGTTTATTTTGTAGGCAAACAGCCACTACCAGCAAGCAGTGTTAGCTGTAGGTTCCAAAAAAATTCTCCTTTACCAAGGATATTGTATGTGAAGGAGAACCGCCAAGTTCTCCAGGCTGGAATGTCTGTTTTCCAGGGAATGGCCTTTTCTGGCACATCTTGAGAAATCCAGAGTCAGATGGCAACCAAGTGAGTGATACAGAGACTCCGTGCCAGGGAGACAAATGTCATAAGGAGAGAAATCAGATGGAAGATGAGCCCTGAATCTGTGCCCCCCTCCCAGAAATCATTAATCTTCTCCTGAAGGAGGAACTGTCCCTGTTCTGGCCCAGTGCCCAAAGCCATTCTGGTTTATCACTCAGCCAAGCTGGTCAGTCAACACCGGGAGTTTCCACCTCCGAGGATGGGCTGCAGGAAGCCAAAATCTGTCACTTCTTTCCTCTGCCTCATTAGGTCCTGCCTTTCACAGGATACTGGAATCAAGGTGCCATGTGTTCATGGGCAGATAAATGGCTTCAGCCCTCCAAATAATGGAAATTCTAACACAAGGACCTACCTGTGGGTCTGGTGTTTTCACGTTCTCAATTAAAACTTTACGAGTGCAATAATTAAGAAAAAGTTTTACAAAAAGCACCAAGTGGGTTTTTAAAGGGGCTCTTGGGTGCAAGTTTATCATCATGAGTGTGGGTTGCTGAGCCTCACCATTATGGTTTTAATATTAGGAAGAGCTCTGGATGGGGCCAAAGCTATAAAAGGAAGGTGTCTCCCATCACACCCATGGAGGCTTTGACAAACAAGTATCTGTAACTCAGGGCCAAACTTGTTAAAGTTTAGCCTCCAAAACCCACCTGCAGCTTTCAAACTGGAATTAGCCTGATCTCAAACTGGAATCAGCCTGATCTCCAAAAGGTGAACACCCCTGAGTAGTTTTAGTTTTTTAGGAACTCATGAGGCTGAGAACATTTGTTTGGGTGGACTTCGTGATGAAACATTTGACCCCAAATTAAATGGTGTGATCACACCAAGTCTGAACAAAGCACCTACACCAGAGTCATGTTTCTGGCAGTGGATATGTATAAGAAAAATATATTAAAAAATATATAAATACAGTGAAAATGTGTAATGCTACTTCTCTAAATCCTCTCACAGCCTCCAAAATTATTACTTGCTTTAGGTGATTATGTGTGTTTGGGAACTTTAATCTCCTTATGTCAGCCTGATCTTGGCAGCAGCTGAGCCATTTTGCTCCCTGTGATTTTGGTGATCTTGTGCTGTCCCCTGGCTATCAGGAGCAGAGATCTCAGATCTCCTCTGTGGTCTCTCCCCTCTCCATGAGCTCATCGACACATTTGCACTTCTGTTCCCAGATTACTTAAACACGGCCCTTCCTTCATCAACAAAGTGTCAATTCTCACACTTGGGAATGACAATTGCAGCGATAATTTTAAAGGCATTTTTCATCTGCAAGAGGCCAAGATATTTTTAAAACAACGAACATCAAGGGGATATTTGTTTTAAACATTTTAGCAGAAGGGGGGCGGCTGTTTGTACACTTGATGTTTCCTTTTAACTCCAGGGCCGTTTTTTTTTGCTCTTTCAGGCAGTTTTCTGTGTAAGCAACTCCCTTTCCTCTGCCCTGTAAATGCTGGGTGCCTTATAGAGCAAGAAGCCACAATTGGGAATGCATTCAGAGACCATTAGTACAGGAAGTCGGGTCAAATCCAAAGAAACCATGAAGCAGTGAGTTTGAAAACACCCTATGAATGGCCTTTTCATAGCACTGCTTTCAGGTGGAGTTTGTTTTTGGATTAAAGGAGTTTATTCAGGTATTCACAAATATCCCAGCTCTCTGAACTGGCTGGAATGTGGAAACCTCCAAGTCATAATCAATTGCTGTAAAAGGGACTGGCATGTTCTAACTGGGGAATAGAGGGATGAAAGAGCCATAATTAGGTGACACGCCTTCAAAACGGGATGAAAGGCCGAAAACATCCTCAAAGACGCAAGAAAATACGAAAATCTCGAGTCACCTCTTTCTTTATTTGCAATCAAGACGTTCCAAAAATGTTGGTTTCAGATGTTTCGCGTGTACCGAAATCCCACATAATTTTTTCCCCTCCCTCTTTTGCCTTCTTGGCTGGGGAATTAAAAAACAAAGGCACAACACAAGTGAAATGTGGCAGAGTTTGGTTCTCTTCCATCACAGGGGCTGCAGGAACAGGGACTGCTGCATCCTGAGTAATACAGAAATGCTCAGGGTGAAAGTCTGGCTGCTTGAGGTGTGGTGCCATGGAAAATACTGTCTTTGGCAAGGTGATGCTCCAGAGACACATCCACAATTTTTCCTCTTGGGCACATGAAAGAGTGAAGCTGAGTGACCTGAGTTCAGTGAAAGAAGGATTAGAAATCAAAGGAGAAGGAAACTCGAGTGATTATCACCACAGGAATCAAATGTGAATGGAAAACATCCTTGTGGGAGGAGAAAGACAGCACAGCATGTTTTTTCCTGGTAGAAGATGGGTAGGGATTATGTCCTTTCTCCCAACCTTCCTGAGCTTCCAGGAATGGCACCTTTTTGTGACCTGCAGGTGATGACCTTGGTCTGGTTCAACAAAGACCTCAATATTTCCAGCACAATATTTCTCCCTTTGGCTGTTTCCAGGGATAACCCAGTGCCAAGCACTCTGGAGATGCAATTTGCAGCAGAGATGTTAATTCTTGTCCCTGTGAAGCAGCTGAAAATGTGCATTTAAAGCACACTTTCATGGTTGTGAATGAAACCCCAAGTCAGATCTTTGGGCACTCCTTAGGATCAGCTCATTTCAGGCTTCAGCTCTTTTGTGCTGTTGTTAATTGGAGACTATTGTTTCCCAGCTCAGTATTAAAAGAAACAGAAGGTTGTTGGGAACTGGCAAGTCTTCTGGAAATAAGTGAAACCTTCTTCCTTTCTCATACTGAGCCCACACTGTATGGCAGAGCCATAAACACCCGTTATAAACAGCAAATATACGAGAGGAAAATCCACATTTTATACATCCTGAAGCACTTGAACCTCTGAGCTCTCTGTAGTTAGAGAAACATTCGCTATGGCTTCAGACATCCTTCAAAATAAACCCCACTCCCATTCCTATTACATAGTGGTAAATATTTGGCACTTACTAACTAGTACCTTAACTACCCTTTTTTTTTTTTTTTTTTTGCCCTCTGCAGTTCTCACCATCCCACCTGGCACACACATCCTGCTGAACCTCATTCCTTCAGGACACACAAAGTGTCCTTTTCCCCTCCCACAGGTGCACAGACATGGAAGATTCAAGCACAGCCTTGAAATTTGCTGTTATTATGGACTGATACTGGCAAGAAAGCAATATTTGAAAGGATATTATGGATGAAATTATTAGAAGAGAGGAGGATGTGTGCATTTTTATGCAGTGTTTTTGCTCTGACCAACATGCTGACCCAAATTCCACTTTGGTTCTCATATCAACAATTGTTGGGTGCAGTCAGCCAACATTTTTTTGATGGAGCAATTTTCTACCCACACTGGAATGTTGTCTAAATTACATATGAAATGCAGGAATTTGGGATAAATTTACAACCTCCAGAAAGGTGAGGGAGCGAATTTTGGCTTCCCCACTTCTTTTTAATAACGGCGAGTCATTTTAATTCAGCGCCACAGAAACATTTCATCTTGATTTTCTTCCTTTGACTCATTTGGGTCAACCAGTCCATTATGTTTAATAGCATATTATTTTTACATTATGTTACATGTTCCCTGGGCCAACACTGGCACAGGGGGTGGAAACTTGTCCCTTCCACTCCTCTGCATCCTTTGCAGTGGTTTCCATCAACTCCACGCTGCTGAAACCAACCCTCATGCTTCCTTTGCTCGGGCTTTTCCAAAGATTTCTCTTGGAGATGCTCTGCTGCACATTTCCAAGGCTGGTGTGTCTAGTTTAGCACAAGCCAAGTGCTGCAATTCCTGAGCTGGAGGTTTAAAATTGCCTCCATGAAGATGCTCAGTGTTGGAATTCCACTGCTGGAGCTGAGCTGAGCACGGACCCTTTGGCCAACCTTTGTCCCCCACCACTGGCTCAAGTCACCACCTTTTTTAGGGTCCTCCCTCAGTTCCTGCAGTGTGAGAGTGTTCAAAATTTATCTGGCAGCTCACTCCAGCTTTGCCAGTGCTGTGGGAATTATGTTGTCCAGCGTGCCTGCCCCCAAAATATTCAGATATCCAGCAAAAAGCTGGAAGAGAACGAAACCTCAAATCTCTTTGCTGGTGATGAAATCTTTCCATACTCTGCCTTGACCTCTTTACAGTTTTTTCCTCTTCTTTTCTTTTTTTTTTTTTTGTTTTGTTTTTGGAAAGCACCTCATTCTCTGCCTGGCCTCCCAGTGCCTTG
Source organism: Neodrepanis coruscans (assembly GCA_013400695.1). Classification (NCBI taxonomy): domain Eukaryota; kingdom Metazoa; phylum Chordata; class Aves; order Passeriformes; family Philepittidae; genus Neodrepanis; species Neodrepanis coruscans. Next base: position 32,649 of record VYZS01042271.1, on the reverse strand, counting down.
CCAGCTCTCCCAGTCCCATATATTAACTGCTGAGAGAATAGTTGTGTTGAAAAGCCTAAGCTTTATTCTGAGCTGCCCCTTGCTGAATTTTCACCCGTTGCTAAGTTTAGGAAATGCCAGGATCAGCCTTTCCAGCCTTGCTGTCACCTCCTTCTCAGGTCAGTCGGCCAATGCTGCTCTGCCCAGGGAGGTGTGTGTTGGCATTTCCTGCTGCACAGGAAACTCTTCTTATTTCTGAAGCTCTTTTGCTCTCCCAGGAGCTGCAGTTTTGGGAGTTGTCGCCGCATTCTGGGGCATTTCGATTCTGTAACGTTCTATAAATGGTCAGGTTTTACAAAGGACGTATTCAAGATAAAAAAGCTGTGCTTAAATAGCAGCTTAGGCTGGATTAGGGAATCCATGATGGAAAACAAAGAGGTGCATTTTGTCTCAAAAGGAAATAAAAATAAATTCATGCCACGGCTGCCTGTGCAATGAGATCTCTTCAGTGCTCTTGGGTTTTGCACACTGGTGGTGGCTGTGCAAGTCCTGGAAAGCAAAGGTGGAGACTGTGCTCATTTTAAGAGTTGGCAAAAATGACAATTTGCTTGCAGAGAAAAGCAGAAAACAAAAAAGTTTATGGTGTTGTGGTCATCTGGGGGGCTGTCAGATTTCCTTTCTCTACTCTGTCCTCAAATCACTTTGAGGACAGAAAACTGATTCGTTGTCCCACTATTCCTAAAGAATTTCCTGAGTTTTTTGGAATTAATAAAATACCTATTCTGACAGCTCTTCCAACATCATTCTCTTAGAGCAGGTTTTACTGAGCAAGGAAGGATAGGGGAGATTTGAAGAAGTAGAGAATCTTGCCTTTTATTGGGCAAAATCTTGCTGCTCTCATGGGCTCTGTCTGGAAATGGGAAGGATGAAGCAAAGGAGGGTCACAAGACATGATGGAAAATGATCTGATGTGAAGTTGCCAACAGGTTTTAAAATAACAGGTCAGTGTTCAGTGGGTTTTTGTGATAATGTCAGGGAAAAAAACCAACCCCCCAAAAAAGAAGGAGATTCTAAACCACTTAAAGTGAGAGGAGAAAATGGATATGTTATAATTAAGGGCCAATCAGGCCTCAGGAGCTGAATAAAAAGAAAACAAGTAGATGAAGAGATAAGACAAGAAGTGATCAAACCCCTCCTCAATGGCAGACATATCAACTGCTGAGCAAGAGTGAAGGATTACCCACTGAAAATAATTTCATTTGGGTGACATGTACCTTTCCTCTTCTCAAAAACTTGAGTATTGAAAAGGAGGTCCCCATCTCTCTGTCACCTCATCTCAGCAGATCATGGCCAGCCTCAAAAACTGGGACTTGAAGAACATTTTTGGTGGAGCAGGGACACCTCCCACTGTCCCAGGTGGCTCCAACCTGGCCTTGGACACTCCCAGGGATGGAGCAGCCACAGCTTCTCTGGGCACCCTGTGCCAGAGCCTCACCTCTCTCAGAGAGCACAAATTTTGCAGACTTACAAACATCTCAGACATCTTGCAAAGAGCTGGTTAAGCAGGTGTTGAATCCCAGAGGGTGGAAGGAGGAGGATTTTTTGTTTAAGGCAACATCATCCCCCTACTCAACATCAGCTAACGCTGCNTAAGGCAACATCATCCCCCTACTCAACATCAGCTAACGCTGCACCCTCTTCTTATGTGATGGGAGCCGTGTCCTTCCTTTGCTCCAGACATCAATTTGCAGCAGAAATGGGTGTGTAAACAGAGCAGGAGACATCTATAATGTGGAAATGGTGAGGTGGGTACCTACAGAGCCATTGTGCATTCAATCCTCTGTGTTAGCTGGGCAGACTGAATAATTACACACATTGATATGGGGAACCAGCTCTGCAGGCAGGGTTTTTTGCTTTTAATGCAGACCAATGGCTTCCTGTTTTGGAAATCTTGCCTTTTCAGTGCACAAATGCATAGTTTTGTATGTGCATAATTTGTGGCTGTAATTTTAGAGGCTCATTAAATAACTTGGCTGTGGAAATCAAATTGCCTTTCATCAAAATCCAGCAAGAGCTGGACTCGTTCTGTCCATCACAGCAGCCCTTCTGGTCTTCGTTACATGGCTCAAAAGTACAAATGCAAATGGGGCTGTGGATCTGTAGCACAGGAGGCAGAAAAAGGGAGTTTGGAAGAGGGAATGGTGTTGGCAGCAGATTTTCAAGAGTGAGTTGGTCCTCTGAGGAGAAATGAGAGCTGCTCTGTTTTTCTGCCTGGGCAAGAAAGCAAAGGGAAGTCGTGAGTGACGGGTTTGGATGGTGCTGCCCAAGACCATCTGACAAGCACAGGGGCCCCGTGGTGCCCTGCACTGCTCAGGGGACCTCCTGCCACTGGTACCCACCTGGGATGTGAGGACTAAAACCCTGCTGGTGCCCTCCTATCAACACCTCCATTTCTGTCCACCACGAGTAACAGCACAGGACTTTGCTGGCAGGTGGTACCAGGCTTGATGCCATTTCTGGGATTGTTCCATTCATGTTGGAGAACACCATAAAACAACTCACAAGCTCGTAAAGTCCAGATTTATTATCAGTGCAACATTGTAGGAATGAGAACAAAAACCGTGTGCAGGTGAAGAATGAGATGGGGAGAGGCAGATGCTCTTTGATGTTCTACAACGTTATCCAAAGTTGAGTGAAGAATTTTTTAGAATTTTATTTTAATCTTTATACAAAAGTATTAACATGCTGCTCCTTTGTAGTGGGGTTCACACTGAAATGAAAGGAACTATGACACAAGAAGGGAAATCTGCTTTCTGCTGAAGCTTGGTTTATATCCCACATTCTTTCAGCTGACCAAAAACTCAGACATTTTCTGGGACCTCATCTTTATTCTGCACGATCAACACAACCTCCTTCCCTCCAGAAACCCTCCCTTCTGCAATGAGATTTACTTGGAGGAGAGTGGCTTCAAAAACGAGTTGGGAAAGAAGGAAAAACAAGAAGCGATTTCAAAAGGTCCAACGTCTAAAAGAAAAGTTTAAACCAGGGAGACAAATAAAGAGATAAGACAGATGCTGTTTCCTGTGGAAGGAGAGACGGCTCTTTGGCAGCTGATGAAGAAGAGGTGGGATTCCCCTTCCTCTGATCCCTTCCATTTGGGGTTTCAGGTGTCTTCTTCAGAAACCCAAAGGTCACGCAGGGGACAGCCCGCTCACCAGAAGGGCCATCGGGCTGCCAATGTGTCAGCGATTCAAAGACCACTGACAGAGATAAGAATGCAGGAGAGGTGTAACTTAAGTGTCATCTTAAAGCTACTGGGAGCTCAGCTACACTTCAAAGGCGGGCGGTGGAGCTGCGGCCGCTCGGCAGCGGCAGCCAAACAGGGCGGCGTGAAAACGGGATTAGGATTTACCCTGTCCCACCAGGAACGTGTGAAAAGGGGCAGGAGGGACTCTCAAGATGCAAGGTAATGATTTAAGGACGTGCTTTTGCTCCATCAGTGACTGCCCCGCTGGTAAATCTCCTCTATAAACAGGGCAGGCTGGAGGACAATGGGATGTTGAGCTTGCCAAGGCAAAGATGGGCTGCCCGGCTCTGCACCAGCCCCATGAGAAAGGATGGAATGCGCCCGGAGAGGCAGCCAAGAGGTATCAGGATGGGAAGGAGCTCACCAGGGTGCCTTCTTCTGATATTGGTCTGAACACAATAATTCCGTGTTTCCCTGATGAAACACTGCAGCTGATGCTGTTACAGAGGTGCAGGACAGAAGAGCTTATTCATTGTGGTGGCAAGACATCAGCCTTCAAATGAGAGGAGCAATATCTCCTGTTAGCACATGCCCAAACTCTGAATTTCTCCCTGTTTCAGGATTTTTTTTTTCCCCTCATTTTTTTATTTGGTGTGTGCCAAGTACATCCTTCAGCATCTCCATGCTAGCCCCTGGACTTTTCAAAATAGCAAAGGAAGCAGAAATGACTCCAAGCTTTTATCTGTGCTTTCAAAAGAATGCAAATGAGGAAACTCAACCTCAAAAGCTCGGGCTGGAAAGAGCATCCTCCCCATTGCAAAACATTTCACCTTTAATATATTCGAACCAGCCTATGAGACCATTTCTCTTGCCAAGACAACTTTTCCTCATTAACTGTTGTGTTCCAGGAACCTCTTGGCTTATTCTGAACTTTTCAGCACTGAAGCAGAATAGGGATGTCCAGGTCATAGAGATGAGAAATTAAACCACATGGCAACAGCCTGGTAGATGCTGACTGATGATAAGGAGGAAAATCCTCCCCCAAAAACACCACAGCACCAGAGATTTCTGAAAGAGACCTGCCAAGGGAAAAACCTCATAAGGATGGAGTTTACACCTGTCCCTGCCATCCCATGGCTCCCATGGAAGTGTGATTCCATTTCATTCTGGCCACCACTGATTTAAACTCACATTGATGCTCGTGGATGTGAAGTGGGGCTGTGATTAGCAGTCCCTGAGACCTTCAGCTCTGACAACTAAATCTAGATGTGATTACTAATTATTGACAGAGAATCATTAAGGCTGGAAAAGACCTCCAAGATCATCAAGTCAAAAAAATATGTCTTGCAATTTGGGCACACACCTGATTGCTGGTGATGGGAGTGAGGCTGAACACAGACTTCTCATCAGTTTCTGTTCAACTGGGCTAAGAAAATGGAGAGGAAACACTCTTCCTGTCCTGCTAATGATGATTTATCCCCATTAGCACTCACATGTCATCTGATGTTTCTCTCTATTGTAGCATGAGAGGTGTGGAAGGAAAGCATTGAAATAAAAACAATCCCTAAAACCTGACATACTTCCATGGCTTGCCTACATCCCTGAGCAAGTTTTTAGGATGTAGAAACACACCTTTGACCAGCTAGCCCTAAAAATTTCGGGTGAAGCATCTCCATCGCTCAGTTCTCCCTCCTACAAAAACGGGGCAAGAAATAGAAATCCCTGAGATCACAGAACTCACTGAGAAACAGAAATCAGATGGCAGGTGCCATGGAAATGCCTTTGCCAGAGGGCTGGGGTTTGTGCCAGTGGCTGAAGTGTCTGTGCTGTGGAGGAGGGAGACTTTAAACCGGGGCAGGGCAGGAAGCTGTGGGAAGCCTGAGTTTAATCTGCTCCGTCTGTGAGTCAGAGCCCTAAATCTTCACATCTTCCGAGGCTTTTGCGCTGCTGCCACGTTGGCTACGGCCAGGCAGCTTTCAGCTTTGCCCAACTTCTTCTGTGTCAGGGCCAGTTTTCATCTTTTTCACGTACATTAATGGGAGAAAAGTGGTCGCTGGTGCTTCATCCTTTCCCAGAGAGCTTCAACGACACCCAGTGAGAGCAGGGCTGGCTGCATCTCTGCTTTCCCCTTGTCGAGGGAAAGACAAAGGGAGAGTTTGTTTAAAGTGGAGCAACACATAAACAAAGCCCATGTAAGTGAGGAAATAAAAATACCAGCAGCCAGCTCGCTCTTGCTCTTGAGAAGCCTTTGCGTTTCTGTCTCATTTTTTTTAATCTAATTTTGCAACTGCAAAAAATGTGGTGGAAATGAGAATCTGGCAAGAAGCACAGGCTGAGTCCCTCAGATAGGGAGCTGAGAATGTCTGCCACGATTAGCCCTCTATAAATCTCAGCGTGTCGCCCCTAATTACTCCAACAGGAAAGCCTTTCATTATGTAACCAGGATACCCTGTTTGACACAGGCACCAAGGACCCCCAGCACTAACCTTAACCTGGTTATCTGCCTTTGTTTCTGGACTAGTTAAATATAGATGCAGACAGACGGATCCGTCTGGGCCAACAGGGAACCCGCTGTGGGAAAGTAACCTGGGGGTGAACCTGTCCCATTGCCTGCCCTGGCTGCAGGGAGCTGGGGCTGGGTTTGACACCCTGTTTCTTCCTGAGCACATGCAATTTGTTCATTTGATGCTGATTGCTCGCCCACTTTTGGCCCTGTCCAGGCCTGGGTGTGATTTATTTCTGGGGGGTGTCGCTGAGTTCATGCCACTCTTTTTTTTCTTCTGCAAATTTTTCCTGCCTAAATACAGGGTTTTTTAGGGGGTATTAGATGGAAATAAATCCATATGAGAAGCAAAAAAACCTTTTTTCAGCCTTGATTATGGCCCTGATCCCAGTGAAACATGGGCAAGAAACAATTGGATGTGGCACTCAGTGCCCTTTCTGACCAGCTGGGAATCAAAGACTGGACTCAATGATCTTGGAGATCTTTTCCAACCTAAATGATTCTGTGGTCACACTGAGTATCTCAGTTTGACCTGCTGCATTTTAAGGACTTTCCAGAGGGACAGAGGCATTGTGGCAGCCCTGGGTGCCAAGTCCTCAGTGCCACCTGGGTTCCCCCTAAATGTCCTTGTCCTGGGCTGCATTGTTGGCTCAGGGACCAGAGAATTATGGAATCATTTAAGCTGGAAAAGACCTCAAAGACCATCAAGTTCAAATTTGACTGAACAGCCCACGACTCTCCTGGGAGCTCAGTTATTCCTGGGTCTTTTATGGCTTTGATGAGCATCTGTTAAAAGTTTCCTGTTGACCCTCCATCCCAGCTCTGTAAATCCTCATCCCCATGAGGAACCCAACCATGTCACCTTAGTTTTCCCTTCAGATGGATGTTAAAATTGATTTACACTGAAATAGACCTGTCTGCATCTGTATAGAAGTTATTTTAACAAAAGGAAAACTTTCTAAAAGTTTGGTTGGCTTTTGGATTTTTTGGACCTGTTTCATGTTCCTCATAGTCCCCCATTTATAGGGACATCCTGACAGAATTGGTGTAGAAGGTACACAGCCCAAATTATTAAGATGGCATCTATGAAATAATTGATTTAATTGTGATTATTGACAAAAAAAAGAGCAGCAGAGAGGGACAACTGGAAAAAGGAAACTCTGTCAGTTCAGTGTCCTGTGCATCCTTCTCTCCTTCCCTCCTCTCCCTCCCCACAGTCCCACACACATCTGGTTCCCCATCCTGTGCCAGTGGAGGATTCAACTATCACTTGGATTTGATCATATGGGTATTTTCTTGAAACTGTTGCTACTTTTTTAAATTAACAAAGCAAACAGTGAAAATCAGAGGGCTTGGCAGGGGACAGACAAACCACATCTCTCCCTGCTCTCAGCTTCATGTCATAACAAAACACTGGGCCAGATAATTAAGAAAGTTTCTAAAATGTCCCCATGATAATTGCCAGGGTATCTGTCTCTTTGAGCATAAACACGACCAAATCTGCAAGATTTGCTTTAATGCTTTATTTTAAAATAAACAGGTTCATTTCTTTACAATCCAGTGCATCAGCAACAAATACTGCCTTTGCTCCTAAGGAAAACAAGCTTTCCATTTCCTTGGGAGATGGGAAATCACTGTAAATATATAGAGAGACACACAAATAAGTATCTTCTCTGGTTTGAATGGGTTTTGTGGGAGACTTTTTCTGGTTGCAGGCAGTTGTGGAGGGGGTTAACAGGTCACCAGCCACACTCACCTGCAGGGCACTGCTGGTTGTGCTGCCAAGAAAGTGCTTTAATGTAATTCAGGGCAGCTCAAGCTCAGAAAAGAGGCTTGAAAAACGATATTCTGAGTTATTTCTCATTTCCAAGTCCTACAATTATTTACTCTTGTTTTTCTCCAGTGTTTCTCCAGATGCATTGATGTTTCAGTGGGATGACTCCTCTCACTTCTCCATGATCCCTAACCCACAGAAAATGCTTCTATGCATCACACACAGCATGTCTTTTAAAAATGAGTTTTAAATTCTTGGACAATGTCAGAAACCTGGGGGATTATTAAAAAAAAAACCAAACCCCAAGCCCAACATGTTATATCATATCATCCATAGTACTGCCATGAAATCTCACTAAATATCATCCTTTATGGGGAGCTCCATGTGTCATAACACGGCTGCTTTTCCAACAGCCAGCAAATATCATCTCTTAGGAATTTATTATGAGTGTACTATGCCCTGTAACATTTTTTATGTCAGGTTGTTAATCACAGCAACTGGGATGTGTTGAACACACGTTTGTGGGTGAAAGATTAATTTCACACTGGCATTTGTCACTCAAAAAGGGGAGGAAAATGAGTATCATTATCCAGTGCCATCAGCAAAGATGGTTTAGTGCATCCAAAGGGCTGCAGGAGATAAAACAACAAACATTTATAATCAAGTATTTTCCAGTTGAGAAGTGACATAAACTCTCACAGTTGTTTTTGGGAAAAGACATGCACAGCCCCCACATTGTGTTTTTCAATGCCCAGCACACATTTCCTTCTGATCCATCTTTCCATCTGTCTGCTCAGTTTAATTGCTCCGCCGTGGGTTTTATACTGTTTCTCACTGTATTATTTTAATGATCCTTTGACTGAGTCAGACTGGAAGAATCCCATAAACTTTAGTGACACTGTGGGTGATGTAGATGGGCACAAATCAGCCTGCAGGCCTTGCTCACAATTCTTCCTGGGACTCCCAGGGGAAGACAAACAGTTCAGAGTTTGACCTACAAAACTTGGCGGTGGCTTGAGCCGAGTCCTACAAAACCAGGCCTGGACAAAACACCATGGATGGGTCTCGTGGTCCAGCTGAGAGATGGTTTCCAACAGCTTTTCTAGCTTGACCATGACCATTCTTGCTTGGAACCATCTCTGCCAGGTGCTGGTGCCAGGCAGCAGAAACACCAGGAGACAGGAGGGGAAGGACAGCCAGTTCAAACATGTTTTCAATCCTTTGGACTATCCGGAACGGGGACACGCACGTTACACAAATGGATTGAGCCAACCCAGAAATCAAAACACTTCCAGCAAGGGAGTGAAGGAAAGAAAAACAGTTTCACCTGCTGCTCTCTTCAGGCCAAAGTTGCTGACAGAGCAGCGTGTGGCACGTTGGCACAGGCAGGTGAAGGCAGAGCTGGAGTGGGCGCAGAGGGGCAGGTTTATTTGGGATGCTCCTGGTCACAGTGTTGCATCAGCTCTCCCAGCATTAAGGCAATGGCTGCTTGGCTCCAGAGGCACATCAGATGCTCTCCTTGGAGTCAGGAGCACCCACTGTGGTGCCCAACACAACTTCATTTCACAGATTTATCTATCAGCCACAAGGAACAACTCTGGAACATCTGCTCCTAATTATTTTTTCCTCCAAATAATTAGGGATGCCTGAGAAGTGGGGAGCCTCCAGGATAAGTGCTGGGTCCTGTGCAGGTGAGGGGACCTCGAGTGGTCCAGCAGATGTGGGGAGAACAGATGCTGAGAGGGGATTCCTGGCTGGATGTCATGGGCAAAGGGAGGGGACACAGCAACTGTGCCCTGTCACTACAGCTTGTGTAAGGCTCAACCTGCTGCATTGCTTTGGGGAGGGCCATCAGACAAGCTGAGATGTAGAGGGTGACACCAACTTTGTGATTTCTGCTGGGATTTCAGTGCTTGGTCCCTGCAGACAAATCCCTGCACTCTTGAAATGTACTGAATCACAGAATCAACTAGTGTGTAAAAGAACTCTCAGATCATCCAGTCCAACCTGTGACTGATCCTCACCTTGTCACCCAGCCCAGAGCACTGAGAGCCACATCCAGTCATTCCTTGGACACCTCCAGGGATTCAGCAGCTGTTGGGAAGAGGTTTTGTTGCCTTTGGTTTGTGGCTGAGGCACCTCAATAGCTGCAGAGACATTAATCAAGGTTTAAACATGTCCTGGGAGAGGATTTAGTGCTTATTGCTGGTTAAACACGAGGGAGGAAGAAGAGGGTGCAATGGTGATATTACACACACTGGTGTCATTGTGCCAGCTCCTGTAGGGCTGTTGTGCCTGGATTTCAGCTGAAATCTGAATCATGCATATTATTTATACATTTTTATTAGTAGTAATTTTGCTTCCCCCCACCCCCAAACTCGTCATAAAGACCAGAAAGAGAAAGATATAAGTAACACATTTTCAAATGTTCTTTCCTAGTGAATTACTTGGCCTGACATTGGAAATGAATTATTTTCCATTGTACCACTGACCCCTGTTGTGTGTTCTATTAACACCACATGTTAAACTTTTATATTTTTAGTAAACCATGACCTTGTACATTCTCTGTCATTTCCCACTGGCATCAGTACAACACATGTGGTATGAAAGCTAACGGTTTTCATTTGTGTACACTGCTTTTATATCTCAGGCTTGTATGAAAGCACACAGGTCATGGTAATCAGGGCATCCCAGGATTTCACCAGCTACAAACAGTCACAACAAAGTGTATGTGTTTTCAAAAAAACATATTTTTGGCATAATGCTTTCTGGTGTGTTGTGCAAACCCAGATGAAAATGGGATCTTGAAAGGCTGTGTTAAATTTTTTGATCGTGCTAATCCAAACAACTGTCTCCAACACATGCACAAGCAGGAGGAAGTCCATAAAATGTCAGGTTTGGTCTAAATATCTGCAGAACAAATGTGGCTCAGGAACATGACCAAGTGTGCAGAACTCTCAAGATAAAAGATGATGTCACAGAGGTTCGGTATTTTATTTCATCAAATGGTAACATTGTTATAGACATCTAAAAAATTATGGATGATTTATGAATACAGCCCAGGCCATGGAAGAAAGAGTAATTCCTTCCAGTTGCCCAAATTTTTCTTTTTTTTTTTTCCCCTTTTTCTTTTTATCTTTTTTTTTTTTGGAGGCTGGACTTTTTAGCTGTGAGTTTTAGGTGCACTGGGGTGTGCTCTGAGCACATGCCTGCTCTCACACAGAAATGTGGCCACGTGTAAACACTGACCTGGATGATCATTTGTGCTTTTGCACTGAAATCCAGCCTATTCCATAGACATTTTCCAGAATTGATCCATCTCTTTTTCTGGGCTGATCCACAGAGGGTTCTGAAACATTATTTCTTACAATAAGAACCCATATCTTGGAACAGGCTGTACAGGGCAGGGGTGGAGTCCCCATCCCTGGAGGGATTTAAAAGCCATGTGGATGTGGCACTTGGGGACATGGGTTAGTGGTGGCCTTGGCAGGGCTGGTTCATAGTGGGACTCGATGGTCTTAGAGGGCTTTTGGAGCCTTAATGATTTTGTGCTTTCTACAACACAGAGGAGCAGTGAAGGAAATGGGAAAAGACCGAAAATGCATGATTTCATAGAACCATAGAATCACAGAATCACAGGATGATCTGGGTTGGAAAGGACCTCAAAGATCATCTCATTCCAACCTCTGCCATGGGCAGGGACACCTTCCACTGTCCCAGGTTGCTCCAACCTGGCCATGGACACTCCCAGGGATGAGGCAGCCACAGCTTCTCTGGGCACTCTGTGCCAGGGCCTCCCCACCTTGTCATATTTACCTGCCATATGACAGCACTTGCTCCCCTCTGTGCTGCTGAACCTCAGTGGTTTCTCTTCCTCTTTCTTGTCTTTGTTACATGATGGACATCAAGAGCTCTGGAAGAGCAGTGGAAGAACATACTCAGCCCTGGAGCTGTGCTCCTCCAGGACTCCACCTGCTATTTCCTTCCCTCAATTCTCCACCCATCCCCTGTGTGTTGGTAGCACATCTCAGCACCTGGAATGCTCTTGGCCATTTTTGGTGAAAGGTCTGGTTGATCCTTGAATCCCATAGTTCCTGCATCCCTTGATCCCTTCATCCCAGGATCCCAGCATCCCTTGATCCCTTCATCCCATGATCCCTGTATCCCGTGCTCCCTGTATCCCCTGATCCCAGCATCCCATGCCTCCAAGATGCTGTCTCAGCCTTCCTAGTTGGCAGCTCCACATTAAACATGACATAATCATGTTTGCAATGCAACACCACGTCTGCCAGGACAAACTTGCAACGTCTGGCTCAGCACCAGCCAGGCTCAGACTTTATTTATGACAAATAACTATTGTCTCAACAATCCCATAGAGATTCCTTCATGTCTCCTCCTTGAACCCTGGTCAGAGTGTTTCTATCATAAAAGCACAATCTGTGGTAGTAAAACCCTAAAACAAATTGTGTCTGCAGTCATCCTCTGTAGAAAGGGCTTTTTCTTTGATTTGCCTTCTAGGATTTTATCCAGAGTGGGGTTTAAGCTTCTCCCAGCACTCAAAAAACAAACAGAATTCACCCCTGTGAATTTACCTGGGGAACAAATATGTGAGAAAAAATCATGATTGCTCAAAGAAACAGCCACTGTGCTCTCAGGATTGACCTGGTTTTGGGGTGTTTCCCCTCCAAACCCCTTGCTGGGTTCATATTTATGCTTCTGATTTGCCAGGAAAATAACAACATTCTCCTGCCCTCAGAGTCTTAATAAGTCCATAATGGAAGAGGAGAAGTTGGTGGAAATAACAAGTAAATAAAATTCTTCCATGTATCCCAGTTAAAAATATAAAATTAAAGTTTTCAGAACTTCTTCTGTGTAATGCCAAACAAACAAACTCAACTCCATTTATCTAAAAGGTTTGCAAGTGTGACATGTCAGAGACTGGGGAAATGTCCTGTCAGCAGAGATAACGAGAAGGATGGAAGAGAGAACACAGCCAGGAAATGATGGAGGAATGAAGAGGAAATGTAGCAGAGAGAAAAAAAAAAAAAGGAAAAGGAGATTAGAGAGAAAAAATTTCAGAAAAAAAAATCCAAGGAGGTAATAGAAGACAAAACTGGCTATGTATGAAATGTAGGATGGAGGGGACTCACCCCTCCAGGAGATATTTGTGTATTAGGAAGGGTGATAAAATTTTCCATTTCTGAATATGTCCTGCAGGTTGTCTGTGCTTGAAAATTGAATTTATTAGAAAGAAAAAAAAAAGAAAAAAAGAAAAAACTGAATCATTGGTGACAAAAGACATGGACTAAAATTATAAGAAAGAACTGTTTATTAAAGGAAGCAGGTCTGAGGGATTTCAGCCAGGCCCAAAGGGTACCTGTTGCTGATTGATCAGGGTTCATTTTTCAGATTTTAAAGACTGCTCTGCTCTTGAGGGTCTGTGGAAAAAGGCAGAAGGAAGTGAAGATCACTTTGCTGGGTCACCAAGTCTGTTGCAGCTTTTCTGAAAGTCATTCCTGAGGCAAATCCACCCTTGGCCAACACAAATCCTAAGCTACATCCATCAGCCATCTCGACATGGTCCTGGGCACTGATGCTGATGATGGGCTCTCCCAGGGCAAGACACAGAGAGAAATTTCACTGAGGGCTTGTAAATCAAGGCAGTCCCTTGTCTGAGGATTTTCCCCACTTGGGGTGGCAGATCCATCCCCAGCAGACCCCATTGGAGCACTGGTGGGTGCTCTCCAAGGGCACCTCCCTGGCTTGAATGACACAAACCACACCAGGACTTGATGAATGCCAGAACATCAAGCCAGACAGACACTGGCTGGCTTTTCCACTGTAGCTCTCCCCCTGCTATTATTTATATACCATTTCACTTGCTTACATGTAACTTAAAACCAGCCCTAAGTCAGCAGCCCAATCCAACCACGGGCCAATTATCCTGGAGTAGCCCTCGCTTTCTTTCTTTCCCTCCTTCTCCCTCTCTCTCTCTCCCTTCATTTCTCCAGGCAGGAATAAGGCTGGCTACTGTTAGCAAAGCCTGTGTGCCAGTTCAGTGGCTGAATATGGGCCCTGTTTATTTTTTCAGAGTGGCAATTTTCAAGGGGTTGGAATAGTTGTTAAAATTAGCGTAAAGAATTCAAGCCACAGAAAGGTCCTTTCACCCTATTCTTCAAAAAGCCTGTTGTTCCCCAGAGCACCCGCCCCAGAAAGCCTCCATTTCCACCTGGGAATAAAAATCACAGCCCTCAGACCCCAGAGAGGTGCTTGGACAGGTTTGGGTGGGATTGGGGGTTATTTCCATGGGCCTGAATGGCACCTGCCAGCGGGCAGAGCATCCAAATCCATCCCTTGCAAAGGCTGAGCAAACCCAGCTGAGCTGAAGGGCCATGGGAGGGAATGGCATGACTTGGTGCTGCTCCCAGAGGATGCCAAGAGGACAAGAAATCTGCACCTCACCACCCACAGAAATAAACATCCCCTTCAGCACTGACGGCTTCTGACATCCCGGGGGCTGTGCAGCGTCAGGATGGAGGGAGGTGATGCTTTCTGACAGCTCTGGCCAGATCCCCTTCCCATGGGTGGAAAGAAATCAGGATTCCCTCCCAATTTGGCAGCAGTAAAATGGGATTCTTTATAACCACTCTGAGTCCTAGAGCCTTCCTCTCCTACCAGGGTCTGCACCAGTCTCTCAGTGAGTCAGTAGTGTGGGCAGAGGGTTTCGTTTTGGGTCGGGCTCTTGGCTTTGTTTTGGGAAAGGGATGGCAGATAAGGAGGCTGGATATGCAAAGATTTACTTCAGTTACTCCAAAGCTGCTTATTTAAATTCAGGCCAAGGTCTCTTGAGTCAGCAAAACTCAGCGGGAGCTCTCATAAAAATAGGGTCTCTTTTGAAAATTCACATGCTTCCTGTTTGTGCAAACACTGTGAGAACTGGCTTTCCCATGGAATGGCTGTGCTGGAACCAGGAAATAGATGGGAATTTGGAAACAAGAAATAATTGCTTAAAAAAAAAAAAAGAAGATAGAGATAATCATATTTCTTTTTTCCCTTTCGAGCTGAAACAATGTTTTGTGTAGTTTCTCATCCCGTTTGTAAATTTTACTTAACCAGGTTTGGACTTGGTTGGATTTGGCGGGCCATGTGGGTCTCTTCCAACTCTTCCAACTCAGGACATTCTATATTTTGGCCTGCATGGCTCCAGCACAGTGCAAGCCAGTGATGGAAATTGTGTTAATGTGTTGGAGCAACATCCTCCAAATGAGGTGTGTGGCTACCCACGAGTTTGGAGCTGATGGGGAGCTAATCCTGCTGTGGGAGGGGGTTCAACCCACTGCTGCCTGCAAATGTTGCACCACTGGATTCTGGTGCACAGCAAGCTCTGAGAACATGTTTGCAGAGCATCAGCTTCACCCACACTTGAGGACACTGGAATTGGTAACTCCTCTTGCACACAGCCAGCTTCTGCATATTGTAGAGTCATGGAATCACTGAGGTTGTCAAAGACCTCTGAGACCATTGAGTCCAAACTGTGCCCCATCCCCACCTTGTCCCCCAGCCCAGAGTGCCACGTCCAGTCCTTCCTTGGACACCTCCAGGGATGGTCAATCCAACCTGAACCTCCCCTGGTGCAAATTTAAACCATTTCTCCTTGCTATGTGTCCTCACAAACACCTCTGCAGAAGAAGGTGAGATGTGCTGTCACTCATCACTTGAGGCAAACAGATCTGCCCAGCCAGCATTTTTCTTTGCATTTAAAAAACAAGTTTTCTGAGGTGTTTAACAGCCTGAAAAAAACAGAGGTTAAAAAGAAAACACCCTGCAAGCAGGTTAACAAGTGGGCTGGCTTTGAATCCAGGGAGGAGATCCTCATGTAAATCTGAAGTGGCTCCACTCAGCCCATTCGAGTTCCTCCAGGTTTGCTCAGGGATAATTGACATCATC
Organism: Neodrepanis coruscans; assembly: GCA_013400695.1. Taxonomy (NCBI): domain Eukaryota; kingdom Metazoa; phylum Chordata; class Aves; order Passeriformes; family Philepittidae; genus Neodrepanis; species Neodrepanis coruscans. Next base: position 17,199 of record VYZS01042271.1, on the reverse strand, counting down.
TGGCTATTTTTCCATCATCTTGAATTTACTATCAAGTCTCAACAAGTGTATAAACCTCAGAGCCCTGAAATTATTGGGATGGGTGATTATTTATAAGTATTCTTGCTGCATTTTCTTTTCAGTTTTTTGTTGGTTTTTTTTTTTTTTTTGATTTCCACTATGGCTACATTCAAATTGGTGCTTATTGGGTTACTCACTAAGGTCTGAGAACAAGCATTTTGATCAATTTAAATTTAGAAGATGAAAAGAATTCTTATTTTGGCAGGAGGACTTTGAGTAAAGTATTAGCTGCTGATGTTGTTTAGACCACAGATAAAGAAAATATGTTCAGTTCAAAGCCCCAAGGCCTCTGAATAAGTGAGCTGTTGCATTTTTTTCTGAACATTTCTTCTTCCTGGATGTTTGCTGGAAATCATGTCACCAGATGACTGTACAGACCATATATGTTTCTTTTTCAAATTCTTGGAGGGAATCCCCCAACAGGATTGTTGTTATACAGTAGGAATCTACAACTTGGGACTTTCCTGATATTAACACTTGCAGAGCTGTGATTTTGTGGGAGCTTGGGGATTGTTCAGAATAAAATTTGAAACCTAGATATTTTGGAGGTGCAAAAAGCTGCAGGTTTTGTGATATCAAAAATATTTACTCTCACATCAAGAAGTTTTTTTGCTAAAGTGGGACTGTCCTTCAGCACAGGGGGCAAAACATTCCCAGTGTTGCTGGGGCTCCATGGGGGCCATCGATTTTCCCAGTGACAGTGTTACCTGTGGCTCCTGCTTCACCCCAAACCCCTGCCCAGAACATCAGTCCTCCTGCCTCCTTCCCCTGTGGGAGGATTCATTTATCTCCCCAAAGGTCTCTCAGGGTCCAGAGCCCCAGAGGTTCCTCCCTGTGGGAAGGCAGAGGGATGGGATGGTGATGGATGCCCACCACGTCAGAGCTATTTAAGTGTCTGCTGAGGCACCACTTCACTCTGGAACAAATGGAGTGATACTGATGGGAGCTGGCACAGAGCCACTGCTGCTGCTTTCTGAGCCTGCCTAGAAACCCTCTGCTCATTCCAGCCACAGCTCTCATGGATTTACTCATCAGGTCCATCCTTCCTTCTGGGCTGAGTCAGGTTTATTTGGCAGATCTCTTGCTGGGACATCCCAATCCAACCTGAGCCTGAGGTGCTTGCCTCTCATTCCTGGGAATATCCATACCTGGGACACCTGCATGGGACTGGTGGATGCAGCACAGGAATTGTTGGCAACCAGTGCTCCTGTGGAGCAGCAGCTGGTGGCCAGATGTTGTGTCCCACAGTGCTTCAAATGCTCTGGGGACAGTTTAATCTTATGCCACATGCATTTCTAGGACTTCCCCCCATCCTTCATGTCAGTCCTGCCCTTCTGTCCCTTTCTCATCCCCCTGTATCCTGGCCTGACCTGGCCCCAGTGATCCTTCCACATGAGCTGGATTTGGCTCTGACAACAGCCACAAAGTTTCTGCTCCTTCAACAGCAAATTCACTCTCAACGAGCTGTGACCACTGAGTTTGTCTGTGTGTGAGTGTTCCTGGGGCTTTCCCCCTGTTTATCTCCCAAATCCAACATGAAGAAAATACTTTTTGAGCTCTGTAATCCCCCTGGCACTGACATTTGTCCCTCTGCTCACAGCAAAACCCCCCATTTCCATCTTGATTTCAAGTCCACTGCAGCCTGTGGAAACCCTTCCATCTAGGGACTCTCTGGGATTAGAAATCTCCAAAATGGGAATGAACTTTTCAAGCCTGTCTGCTGCATAAGGATTCAATTCTGCTCCCACTGGAATCCCAGGGGGAGCTGGATTAGATGGATCTAATCACAGAGCACAGAGTCCTCAAGCAGGCAGTTGTTTCACAGCACTGCCTCAGCAGAGACTGGCAGAGCCCAAAAAAGCAAAGCTCTCACTAGAAAAATAAACAGATATGTTGCATATAAAGTCATTTTCCCTTCTCTACCCACCAGTTGTGGCACCACTCTTGGAGAAAACTGTGGGGGTCTGAATCCAAAATGGACCATGACAACAGAATTGAGGGAAGTTTGGAAAATTTGACCTCTAAGGGAGCTCTTGGTGGTCCGTGCCAGGACAGTTTTAATCTGCCCAGTGGACCTGGAACCTTTTGGTGAATAGAAAAATCTCCATTTTTCTCACCCACTTTGCACAGAAATTTTAGGGACAACCCAGAGCTCTCAAGCCTTTGGATTACAGTTAAGAAAAGCAGGGAATTTAGATGTGGAGCTGCTTGTGGCAGAGAATGCTGAGAAAAAAGGGAGTGCAAAGGTCTGTTTAGTACTAGGAGATTTTTTTTTTCTCCTCTAACAATAATTTAGAGCTGAAACCCTTCCCTGCCATATTTGTGGATGGGACTTGACTGGTGAGCTGCTCTTCCAACCTCTTGTCTTGAGTCCCAGTGATGAGAGAGCAAAAAAACAAAGTATCAGTGACCATTAATATGATGATTTCTGCACTCAGGGGCATTAGGGGATACCCAAAACAGTCGTGGGTGACACAGGGGGGTCCTTTTTGGGTGCTTGTGGTAGTCCTGGAACATTTCAAAGGAATCCTTCTCATCCAGTTGATGCACAATGTAATGAGGACATCAGTCAGAATGATACTATAAAGCCTTTTGATTAAAAAAATGCAAATATTTATTATAAATGGGCTGTCAAAGCAGCAGATCCTCTGTCATATTGCCTACACCAATGGTATAAATGATAAAACTCTCTGGATTACAGAGTCAGAGGAACCTTGATATCACACAATCAACCAACAGCATGAGCTGGATGTCTGCAAGTCCTTTTGGTCTCCTTCAGACTGAGATCCTGTACTTTTACTGTGTCACATTAATTTTTTTTAATTCTTTCCTGGCCATTTATCCTTTTTTTCTCAAAATCCACTGAAGGCACAGGGAGTTTTTCTTCTTGAATGGAATCTTAAATAAAGAGTGCCTTGGGTTTTGTTGTAAAAGGATCAGAAAAGCAAAGAATTATGAAGCAGCATTTCAGCAACACAAGACCCAGGCAGCTCTTTGGTGCTTCAAAGCATCCAGTTCTAAGCATTTAAAAATAAACCCCAACCCCTACAGTGGCTTCAGTAACTTGAAGTGTGGAGCTGTTACAAATGCACTGAAGATTCTTTATATGTGCTGCCATCAGGTGTTTGCTTCTCTCTGTCAGAAACAGCTCCAAGGTTTTTCCTTGGGAACAAGGAAAGGCTGAGGAGGCAACACTCCTTGTAAAACCAGCCCTCAGAGCTCTGATCATAATTTTACACTTCCAAAAATCCCATCAGTGCCACAGCTCCATGAAAGGGTGACACAGAAACAAGACATTTTTATCTGCAAGTCCATGAAAGCTTTTTAATGGGGAAAACCCCCCTTGAATATTTTAAAGAGCAGAAAAGCACCAGTGAGTTCCTCCTTTTCTGCAGTGCCAGGAAAGCACAACAGGAGGGAAACTTCACAGGGGTTATGGGGTATTTTATTTTACTGTATTATGTGCCATATTTTTATAATCCATCTTTTATATACATTTATAACATTATATGATGTTTCTGCCACACTCTGAAAGCAGGATAAAACTGAAAATGCTGCTGAGTTAACTGTTCTTTTTTAGGTGTTTGCAGAAATAATCGTCTTTCACCATTTTCTCTCTTCCTAAATGCTGTGGGAGCAATCCTGGAGCTTTTTCCTCAAACGGTGCAATTCCCACTGGACTCCTGGGAGGCTTGAAAGGTTCAACCCTCTGTTTTTACAAGGGAACAAATGGCAGTAGTTAAAAAAAAAAAAAAAGGCAGAAAGAAAAAAAAACCAAGAAGGAAAAAAAAAAAAAAAAAAAAAGGGAAAAAAAAAAAAACCATTCCAGCCTCTATTATTTAAAGACAGTTATATGGGATTTGCTTTCCTTCTTATCTTTCCCTCCCCACTTTTTCAAAGCTGGGGTTAAGTTCAGAGGGAGGAATTTGGGACTTGAGGGCGTAGGTGACCACGGCGACCCGGAGCTGGGGGGCTCAGGCTGTGCCTGCCCAGCTGGTTGGTGTTACCAGGGCTCACAAAGCCATTATTCTCTGCTGGGAACCTTCCAGAGTGTGGGCTGCACCCCAAAATAGCCACTCAGGGGGCCAAAAAAGCCGAGGTCAGCAGGTTTGGGCTCTTGCTGAGGGGGGGAGCAGCTCGTTCTCCACAAATCCCTGAGTGTGGAGGAGCCACACAGGGAACCTCAGCACGCTCTGGGCTGCCACAGTGGAACATTCACTCTGAAAAGGAACTTAAGGAGGCAAAGCTTCATTTCCTGAGATTTAAGGAACTTTATTAAATTTTTTTCCCCCCCCTTTACTGCATTAAGAGTTGGCAGAGGCTTTAGAGCAGCAGAAGCGGCCGCAGTGTGAAAGGGCCTTTTTAGAGGGGAATCCAAAGGATCATTAACTTAATAATGGGAAAGGCAAGGGGAGGCTCAGTGTTATCTCAGATGTACAAAGAAAACCACATTCTCATTACCTATTGCACAGTAATGAACAGAATTTCTTGTCCCAGAAAGCCCACGGATCATGGAAGGAAAAGGCCAATGGAATCCAAGAAGTGGTTTGGAACAGCTTCTGGTCACCAGGCCACTGGCCAAGCCTCTGATTGCCAAATGGTGTTGAAATCAATGTGTGGTCAATAGAAATGTCATTTGGATCAAGTTTTTAGCAAGAAAATATAAAAAAAAATAACACCTTGAAAAGCTGGGGTTTAATCTTCCAACTCATCCCAGCAAGGAAAAGTGGGGAGGTTATTTCCAATTTAATTTTTTTCTTGGTAGCTTAAGTGTGTGATAAGAGAACAGTGAGGACAGAGGTTCTTTGAGGTCAAGCCTGTAACAGGATGCAGGAACCATAAAACTGACTTGTTGGCCAGACTGTGAACCATGAAGAGCAGAAGGAAACCACGACCCTTCCCAGCTGTGGTGAAGCACATCCACAAAGGATGTGTGTGAATCCATCACCAGGGATGGCACCTACCCCAGCACAGCCCATGCTGGGACAGCAGCGTGTCTGTGCATAAAAAATAAGGCTCTTACTGTAAGTGATGGCTTTGTTAGAACTTGAACATGTCATTAGGATTCATTCATGTGTGCTCTGCAAAGCCCTTCCCCTCCAGGTTGTGCCAATGGGGGAGAATCTTTTTGGAGAGTTATTTGAGCTGCAAGTTGCAAAGATGAGAAACTCATGTTTTATGTCCTGCTCCTGTCACTGCATCATAAAACTTTTCACCCCAGTATCTATTTCGAAGGATATTTTTCCCACTAGATTGATGCTGATAAATCAAAACCATACCCTGGTCACTGAAAATAATTTTAAAATCTTTTTTTATTAGATTAAGATGCCATTAGATGTCTGTTATAGGTGTCACTGCTCATTCCTAGGAGGAATGGGATGGATTTAGGCAGAGGGAAACAACACATTCCACCCACAGGGTATTTCCCCACAGCAATGAGTGGCCTTTATTCTCACCCAATTTGGATTTTCCTCACTTATTCCACCACAGCTCCAGGACCATCCACCTGCAAAACAGGACCTGCTCTGCCAGGTGCTGAGCTGTCAACAGGTAGTTTGGCATCAGCTCTTAAAAAAAAAAAAAGGGGGATTGTTTTGAAAGTTTGTGGCTACACTGCCCGAGTTTAGATTTGTATCTCTGCAATTAATTGTGCTGCAAGTCCCCCCTGGCTGTATCCACACCTCTGAATCCATCTCTGTGCACTTTCATCCCTTGGTTTTAGCTGGAGGAAGGCACTCAGCATATGTGTGTCATTAGTCATTCCCCTGCTTAGGAAAGCAATGAGGGGTTTTTTTTTTTTGAGCATTGTGAAATGCTTTTCTCTAAGGCTGGGACATAAAGCTCTGATTATCCCTCGGTGCATTTCACTCCATCAAATATGAAAACCATAGATTTCCTGGGCTTCAACTTGCAGGCCATTCAGAGCACTTAAGCAAACATTTTCTGTCAGGAAAAAAACACGCAGAGGAGGGGCCTGGAATCAGCTCCTTGGGATTTTCTTTCCATTTCTGCCACTGACTCGCTGTAGCCTTGGCTGAGCTGTTGGCTCCTTTTTTCATGTCATCTTGCTGAATCATAAAATAGACCTTACAAACATCAGGAGAGTTGGTGTTTGTTGAGTTTCCCCAGCAAACAGCCCTATAAACCACAGTTTGCTGGTTGCTTTATTGTACCTTGCCCAGCAAAGGTTGCTGTTTATGGCTGGTCCCTTCTCTTCTCTCTGCCTGTTGCTATAAATGTTACACATTTCCAAAGGGATAAACCAAATCCTAGAGCCAGGAGGTCATCCTGGGATCCTCACTGATGCAAAGGCTGTTCCAGCAGCCCCCAAACCACAGTTGCCCTCAGCAGGATGATGAGTTGCAGTGAGAATTCCGTGCAAATTTCAGCAGATGGCTGCGTTTTTTTGGCTCTTCCCGTTTTTCCAGGGCAGCAGCTCTCTCCCCTTGCCTGGCCTCAAGGCTGGGGGAAGGCAAAAAGTGTGTTTTACTGACTCCCACCTTGAGCAGAACGATAACCCAGGAGCCCCTTGGACTGTGCAGAGTCTGCAAAGGGTTTGGCAGCAATTCCCTGCTTGTGCATTCAGAAATAGCAAGTGAACTGTTCCCTCCCCAGTCTGAATGAATATCCAACTGGTCCCAAGCCCCAGGGTCACAGGAGACCTGCCATAATCTATGGAAATATTTGACTCAAATTGCAGCTTTTGCTAAAGAGTGTCCTAAGACAGCAGCAGAAATAAAGACTGGATTTTAAATCCCTGAAGCTCCAGGATTTCATCCTATTAGCTCTATAATCTGTCTGCTCTTTGTCACTGAAAAATAATGTTTATTTTAGCAATTTTTTTAGAATTTATGATGCAAATTTTAAAAAAAATGCCTGCTTGAGTTCTAATTTTTTTTAATTATTATTCTTAGAAAGTCACTGAGAAAAGGGAAGAACTCTTGTTTGGGGGTTAAGAAAAGGGGTGGAAATCCATTCCAGCTGAAAGCTGGCGAGAATTGGTCATTTTTCCCTGCAGATTAAGCAAGAAAAAAAAATACATTTGGCTGTGTTTATCATGGAGGAATGCAGAGGAAAAGGACTGGGAGAGAGAAAGAGAGACAGAAGGAGCAAAAGAAATGTTTGCACGATTTATGGGAATTTTGCAACTTCAAACCGGCGCTGTGGGGTGACCTGTTGTCATGAAAAGAAAGAAACAACAAATAAATGAGTGAAGGATCCCTGAGGTTTATCCCAGCACTACTGGGCAGCAGCTTTCCAGAGTTTGGAGCTGCAGGCAGAATTCCCCCCCTCCCCTGAACGTGCAGCTCCCAGCCCGATGGAGAACCATTAAAAGCAATATTGGGATACATTCCCCGGGGACTTTCACTGCCTCTGTAATTTGGGTTAGAAATATCTGTTGAAATCGATAGGGCTGCCTCGTATTTTGGTCTATCCCATGACACAGTTAAAATTACTGCAGATGATTCACAGACTTTGCTCTCCCAAGGGCTTATTTGGAGCCAGAGGAGGTTTATCTGGCTTGTCTCCTAGTAATGAGCACAAGTTTTTTATTTTCATTTTCTTTATGCTACTGTTTAGGAGGAGGGAAGGATTTCTCCCAATCTCAGCGAGGACAACGAAGAACTGAGCATTTCAGGGGCTCCCCAGTGCCATGGACAGGACTGTGGCTCTTGTCTGCACTCAGCCTGAGTTGCCTTTCCAGCCCTTTCCAGAGGTTGATGGTTGTGAGTTTGGATCCACAGACACCCCCTGGAAATGATCCTTTGTCCTTCGAGCTGACAGAGCCACTGACGGCAACAGAGCAGGGACCCAGGGGAGCCAGTGCTGCTGCCAGAAATTCTTACAGAGGAGTGCAAAAATACTCCTTTTTTNCTTCCCCATAACAAACTAAGGGATCTGAGCTGCTGTTCCTCCCAAATTCGGCTCCCGGAGTGTGACACGACGGTTCCCTGGAGAAGAATCTGCCGCAGCCTCACTTTTGTTTTCAGCCGTCGTTCCTTAAAAGGAGTTCATTGGCAGGGAATTCTGTGGGAGCTGCACATTTCCAGCAGCCCTGGGATTTCCACGGACGAAGCGTTTCACATTCACAGCCGACAGTGTTTGCATCAGGAATGTTTTTCCCCCCTCGATGATTGCACTTCATCAGAACACACACCCTGGAGACCTCAGTGTCCAGTCAAAACAGCTCAGATTTCACATTTCAGTGGGTGGACACCCAAAACAGCCCTTCCAGCAAACTGGAAACGTTGCTTTTAGCTGGTAAAAGAGTCATTTCCTTGCTTGGTAGGAGGAGGTGGAAAGATTCTCCCATGCCTTGGGGTCAGAGAGACAGAGCCCAGAGCTGACACAGGGAAACTCAACCAATAAGAAACATTTAAGTGGTTTCTCTTCATGGTTGAGCCTTCGTAGGAAATTTGCCCCAGTGTCTGCACAGAGGAGGTTGGCTGGGCTCACATGGAGTGTCTGACCTCGACACTCTTCCACTTTCATATATTTATTAGGCTTTTTGTGCCTGGGTCACTTGGCTTTCATTTAGCAGCCAATTGATTTCAGAAATTTGTGATTTCTGGGTGTTTTGTGCAGCATCGTGGCAAGATCCACAACCCACTGCGCGACATCCCTGTTTTATTCTGTGATTCCCATGCCAGAATGCAAACCCTTTCTTTGTGCCCTCCTCCAGGCCTGTCTGGGGCATTTTTTGAAGTTATAAATAGGCACTTTTAGGAGAGAGAAACAGCGACACACCTTTAAAGTCCATTGACATACTTTGGACCGTGAGAGCTTTCAAAGAAGGACAGAATGGAAAAAATAAGAGATATTTTGCTTTTTTTAAAAAATAGAAGCTATCCTTCCTAAATAGGGACAGTTGGCATTTGAACCTCCTTCTTTGCTTCAAAAGCCTGTCCCAGTCTTTGCTTTCAGACCCATTTCATATTAAAAATAGCCCATGGAAAATTTTTGTCCCAGAGTTTCTTGCCAGCTGAGTGCTGGGCTGTTGCTTTCAAGTGACTAATTTAGAGCAAGACTGGACTAGAGAGCTGGAAGTGATGGTGTCATCACCTTCCTTGTCACCTCCAGGTAAAACATGATGTCCCAAAGGGAAAGAACTCAGTCTGATTCTACTGGGTGAGGGTATGAGGAAGAAAAAGCCAAGCAGGTGGAATGGGGAGTGATCACAGAATCAGGGAATGGTTTGGGATGGAAAGGACCTTAAAACTCATCTTGTTCCAGCCCCTGCCATGGGAAGGGACACCTTCCACTACACCAGCTTGCTCCAAGCCCTGTCCAGCCTGGCCTTGAGCACTTCCAGGGCTGTTTAATTATATTCAGGGCCATGAAAAGGAAATGAAATGTAAAACACACACTCAGCAAGTTCATGTCTAGTTGTGCCTGAAAGCTGAACTCAGCTTTGGGTCCGAGTCTTGAAAAGCTCAGCCTGTGCAAACCCAAAATCCTGAGATGCAAAGGTCTTTGAACCCTGGAGCTGCTGAACCTCCCATGTGCTGTATGGCTAATTGGCAAGATTTAATTAGCAAGTCCTGCAGCATATGGCCCCTGCCTTAAAGCTGCAGCCCTTGGCTGTGCTGAGAATCCCGGCTTTTATTCAATTCTATTTTTCTATTATTTCTGTTGTTTGCAGAACAAGATGTGATGCTGGGGCATCAGGTGATGAAGGAAAACAACCCAAAAAGCTGGTGTTTCCTTTCAAATCTCAGTTTGCCTCCTCTCTGCTTGAGGATTTAGGCAATAATTCAGCTGCACTGCAGTTCTGACAACAAGATCATTGCGAGCGAGCGGTGAGAAACACCCCGAGAGGACAACCCTGGGGCTAAAGTAAATAGGTGTAGCCCCTGCATGCCTGAAGCTGAAATTTGGAGAAGGCAGAAAGGACCATGTGTTTCTCTGCCCTGTCCCCTGCAGTGTAGCAAGTTCATCCTCCTCCTGGTGCACACACCTCTCCTCCTGCTGTCCGTGGGAGTGAGGAGCTGGGATCCAGCTGGATTCCTCTCCAGGCAGCAGCTTTTTGGGCACACAGCCTGTCCTGGAGCAGGCTGGAAAAACAGGGATGTGAAAGCAGCTGGAATGGCCACAGGGCAACACCCCACCTGTGAACTCACTGCAGTGTGGACACAACACAATTTGTTGAAGGATTAAATATTGTCCTGGTTTGGAGCAACATTTCCCTGCCAGTGCCGCACCTCAGGGTGGGTGTCAGGTTCTGTTACATTGTTAATTAGCTTCATTAATTAGAGAGCATCTCCCAGCACTGCCCTTGTGCTGAGGCTGATGCAGCAGGAGCTCTCCCTCATCTGAGCATCCCTGCGGGAGCTCCCACCTTTCCAGAGCTCCCAGCACCTCCTGGAGCCCCGGAGTGTCGTGTGAGGTGATAACACAAAACTATTGACTCAGCTGCTTACACCTCTTCTCCCACAAAATTCATCTGCATTTGCATTTTCTTGTCAGGGGAGAGGGAGCTGTTGGAGTGGGGAGGATGCAGAGATGGAAGAGCTGAGTGTTTAAGGCGAACTCTGGCCAGGCATAGCCCCTGTGCCATCTAAACACTGGGTTTTTCAAAATGCACTGGTTTTTTTTGCTCATTTAGACTCATTTTACCTCCCTTTTCACTCTTCTTTGCAGCATCAGTCAGATAATATTTCCAGGGAGTGGGGCATTTCTTTTTTTTGCCCACTAAAGTCTGCACTATTAATAACTGGAAAGCTCTGGATCAATCCCACGTATCACTGTTTTTGCCAAAACACACAAGGAAGTGTGATATGTGATTTATGTGAATGATTTAGGAGCCCTCAAACCCCAGAATACACAGATTTTTGGAGATATCCAAGGAGCCATGAAGGCGAATTATGGACACCAAGTCGATTTTCTCAGTGAGATTTTAGTGGGAATTTTTTTTTTTTTGTCAGAGCTCTGTGGTGCATGAGCAGCAGTTGTTTCCTTTCTGATCAACAGAGGACAGTGTTCTTATATTCAGAGGCTACAATACCTCCTCATCACACAGCAGCAGCACAAATGTAACACCACGGATTGAAAAGCTAAAGAGAAATGAAGGCATTTATCTTCCACTTCCCCCTGGGTAAAATCCACCCAGTGACAATTTGGACGGTGGAAACTGGATAAACGGGTGCCAAGTCTTGTAAAATCTGATTTACTCAACAAGATTTGGAATTACCATAAAATCTCATCATTTCTCCAGTTAATAAAACACTCATCAGAAGGGACTGTTAGAATCCAGCCAGAGATCTGGCAATGACCATTCATTTAACAGGGCAGAGCACACCAGTTCTTGGGATAAAAAGCAGAATTCCAAGGAGTGTCCCAGCTATTCCAAGATCTCCACTAAGAAAAAAAGCCACCTGCAACCCAGGGGACTTTATTTCAGTGGTGTGGAGAAAACTTTTCTTGCTTTTTTAGTGACTCCTGAGCAGGAAGGCTCTTTGCACAGGATCCCTGTGTCTGTGGTATTTCCACACCCGGGAGGAAATTCCTGCCCAGAGCAGATTTCTGCCCCCACACGTGGGGCTGTGCAGGGATGCTCTGGAGTCAGAGTGTGGAATTCTCTATGCTGCAGGTGGCCTTTGTGCAAGAGGGACAGGGGAGCACGGGGTGAGGGTGGGCTGGGACTCTGGGCAGAAAATCTGCACACATTTTTCCAAGCCATAAGNAAAAAAGACAATGTCAAACCAAAGAACAAATTAAAAAGAAACACAAAAAAAAAAAAAAAAAAAAAAAAAGAGGAGTTAGGCTGAACCCAGGATGGGTGGGAGTGAATTCCTTTCCTCTAAGGCCCCGTAGGATTCCCTGTATCAAGTTTCGTAACTCCTGGATTGGAGCTGGAAGGGAGGAGCTCACAAAACCCAACTCTCCTTATTTATTTGCAGTGTCTTTTGCCCCCACGAATTTCAGCTCTCCCAATTTCTCCAGCTCACCAAGCTCCTGCTGGGCTGGCTCAGCTGACAAGCACCAGATAAAATACCAGCCCTTGCCACCAGTGGTAGAAAACTCAGTGACTTGAAATGGATTTGCACTTTTAAGCAAAATTCAGCTGAAATCAGCATTTCTTGTCTTTTGAGGTGCAAATATATTTATTTATTTATTTGATAAAACCATGTCCATGCCCGTGTTGGAGATCCTGGAACTATTTCTGAGGAGCAAAACCGTATTTCTGCTTCTCATCTGATGATGACAGCAAAAAATTTTAGATAAGCTTCAGGATTTGGGGATGAATACCTGAGCCAGTGGGGTGGCTCAGTCCTCAGAGTTTGGAGAGGAGGGAAATATCCCATCCTCAGCCCAGCTCTGTGGGAACTCCTGGCAGGAACAGATTTGGGCAGCAGTTTCCAAGAAGGAATAAGATTTAGATTATAAATTAGTTCCTAAGCTTGGGGCCAGGGTCATTAAAAGAGGAATCCACCCCAGGGTGGCCTGTCTGTGTCCAGATTCCCTGTGCAGTTCTAGAAGTTGCTCACTCACATTTGACACAAAATACGTGCTCTGAGCCCAACGGAATTAAAGCTTAATGGCTTTACCCAAATTTCCTCTCTGCTGAAGAGGCAGCAGGAAAAAAACAAGCCCAGCCATGTTCCTCCTAATGTGTTCTTCAGGCTTTGCAGCCATTTATTTCATGGCATTGCAGCGCTCCCAATTCCCCGGGAAGGTCTTCCTGTTCTTGGGCTTCCAGGGTTCACTTGTTCCTCGCAAAGTTCAGCCCCGGGAGCATCCCTGGTGCATTCCAGCATCCCGGCTCTGGGTGAATACCTGCCCCACGTCTCCCACCGAGCCGCCGGCTCTGCTGTCTCCAAAAGGCTGATGATAAATGGTTCCTCGGAGCAGTGGCAATTTCATGGTTCGTTGGGCACAACCACTCTGCATTTCCACCCCCCAGGAAAATCCAGCTATTACGGGACAATGAGGACCAGATTGCATCTACCGAGGCATCCCCCCAACAATGGGCCGTGTATCTCTGGCATCTCCCACGCCGGGGTTGGAGGGAGGGGATATTTGGGAGGTAGGACAGGTAATCCCAGGTATTTTAGCATCGTTTTGTCTGCCCCTTTTTGTGCTGCCGAGGGAAATCGCATCCCCGGGTTCAGCCAGGGCTGGGCTGGAATGAGCTGGGATTTCAGCCCTGGTGTTTTCCGTTTATTTTATCTCACCTCTCACATTCCAGGATCAGTTCCTCCTCTCATCCTCCTCCTGTATGATTTACAATAGCCGCAGGCTTTTGCAGCTGATAAAAGGCTCCACGGCACCGCAATCTTTACCTTTTCCAAATGCCCCCTTTTCTCCCTAAGATAAGGATCCGTCTCCACTGTGCACAGGGAAACTGAGGCACACTGAGCTGTTCCCGACAGCTTCAAGTCATGCACCACAGCACTCCAGGCAGCACAAACCACATTTATTGTTGCCCATGGAAAACTTATGTCCATGGGCATAGAACCATCCACAGAAAAACAAGGACTGAAATCATAGTCTAAATTAGGATGGACTTTCAGCAGTGGTAGCTGTGGCAAGGGATGGAAAATCATTTTCCTTCCACATCAGGGTTTAGGCTCGTTTGTTGCACTTTGTTTAAAGAAATCTGCAGTGGTCACACCATGAATTTTAGGTGAGAAGTTGGAAGGTTTTTTGAGATGACAATGGCACAGCAATAATAGAATTAAGTAGAAAGATGATCTATTTAAGGCAGCAAATCCTGATATGCAGATTTGTTTGAAATAAGGTTTGGATATCAGGTTACTTCTCAAAAAAACCAAACCACCCCAAAGTCTCTGCACATACTGTATTAAAAAATTTTTAGAGCTTCCACAGTAGAGCAATGTATTACATTTTCCTGACTCCCATCTGTTTTATGGCTTTGCTGCTCCTTTGCCCTTTATTTAAGCTTCTGACACTGAAATGATTTTGTGCTCTTTGGCTTTTCCAGCCAACCATACCACGTCCTTATGTTCTTCATGGTAAATAAAATAATAGTCATAATTAAAAATAAACAGGGCAAAGGATGAGATGCCAAGTCTGATGTGCCACCAAATCACTTAAGAGAGGTAAAATATTGCTGCATCTTATGGAAGGTTTAATCAGCCAAAGAATTTCATGCAGTTGTCTCCCTTTAACCTTCCCACCCCCTTCTTCTCCCTCCCCCCAGAAAAAAACCCTTGAAGTGAAATATTTATGATTTTAATAAATTAGAGAACATGGCTAATTAGCTCCATCATCAACACCCACCAGGTTGTTAAAGTGACTGGGAATGCTGGAGTTTAATATTGCTCTGAGCAGTGAAACAGCAAAGCCTTGAGTTCACAGGATGATCCACACACATTATCCTTTGGGATGTTCAGAGACCATGTCCCCACTGGGGACTTGACCAAGCACTGCCATGTATGAATGAATATTTAACACCCAAAATGAGCTTCACAGGGAGAAATTGTGTTTTTAATTGACTAGTCTTGTCCTCACACCCAGTAAGAACCATCCCGTCCTTCCAGCATTGACCAGGTCTGCAGCAAACGCTCTATCCAGTCAAAACACACCTTAGACTTCAGTAAAAAACTTAAGGAAATGATTAATATTTTCTAATTTTTGGGGGGGAACCTATTAAAACCTCCCTAGGTTTGTGCAGAGGTGGTGTTTTCTTCTCCTTCCACCAGACAAAACAGATCAAATGGCAAATTCCTCGCACTCATCGTCGCCGGGCCGAGGTGACGGACGTTGTTAATTGAGGGTGTCAAAATAATTTACTGCAAGTAATTAAATAAAATGGCAGGTTCCAAAGCCTGCTGAATTTTGATCTGAAGTCTGTAATCGGGGCTATAATTTAAAAGCACCTGACAGGAGCTTTAATTAGAGAACAAAAATGCGAGTGGCCAGTAAAGCTCAGTGATGGATGGTGGAAAGTGGGGGGAGATACCTCCTCGTGTCTCTCGTGCAAGATCTCGACCAGCTGCCTGGTACTGTGTCAGCTCCTGCTCCAGGCACTGTGATCCCATGTTCAGAGCCATGAGGGGATGGTTCTGCATCCACATCCTCTGTCAAGAGAATTGTCCCAACCTCAGCCATGGTTTCCCCAGTTATCTGGGAAAGGGGTGTCACCAGCTGCTGACAGAGCACAAGAGCATTTGCTGGTGGGCTCCCAGCTGGTAGAACTGTGAATTTTGTCCCAGCACAGCTGGGACATTGTGTTTGCAATGTTTTTTTGAGAAGGTTGCAAACCTGGGGTTGGTGGCACATCCCTGTGGCCTGGTTGGCTTTGCATTGGAAAACAAACAAATAAGTCAACCCCTTTTGGTTGTGCTCCCCAGGCATTTCTTGCTTCCTGAATTGTTCTCCTGGGCACATTAAGTTGTGCAGGCTGGAAAACAGTTGTTGGGTGTTCAGAGCTGGGACCTCCCAACATGCAGAGACACCACATATGGTTTATTCTTCATGACAGTCTTGGCACCAGGGGGTCACCACCCATGTTGCTTTCTAATTCCCAGATACAGCCCTACAGCCTCTCCCTGGGGGAAAAAGGAGGGGAGGGAGGAAGGAAAGGTCATGGTTTCACTTTTTTTGTGAGTTATCTAATATAGCACTGAATTATGTCCTTACCAGGCGCTGTCAAGATCAGTTATGTCAATGTGGAGCTGCAATTGCTGGTCACCACTCTGGGGGACACGTTTTGGGAAGAGGAATTTCTTGTATTTACATTCATGGATGTGTCTTGGCTCATCCAGTGAGGACAGGTTGGATTTAGTCAGGTCGAAGTTAAATAACTGATAAAATATCCCAAAATCTGTGGAGTTGTGACAGCCACTCTCATTCTGCACTCACACTGTATTGGGGTTGGGAAGGAAAAGGAAAAGGAAAAGGAAAAGGAAAAGGAAAAGGAAAAGGAAAAGGAAAAGGAAAAGGAAAAGGATGCCCTGTTCTTCTATGTGCCTTGCACCAGGATCAACATTTCTCTAAAGGCAATGTTACCCAAGATATTTGACTTTCAGCACAAAATCATGATGTGTCCTGAATATCAAGGAAAGGAGTCCAAAGCCAAAGCTGAGCCACCTTTAGGCAGATGAATAATCCTGTGCTCTTCTGACTGAGCTGCTCCCATGACCTGAGAGAAGTTTAAGGCTCCCTGGAGCACCTCCATGTTTCACAGTGACAGGAACATGTCACCAAAGACAGAGTCAGCACATGGGACAGGTCTTTATTACTTTAGTTCATATGTAATTCCTCTGTTCAAAGGGAGGATGATCTCTTTGATGAAGGCAAAACCTGAAGGAGACAGGAGCCTTCAAACCAGGTGATTTCAGCTCTTCCTTAGAGGTATCAGCTGGGAAAGGGGTGGAAAGAGAGCTCCTGGCAGCCCTGGCCGGTGCATTTTACATACGTCAGTGGAAGAAAAATATTGTTTCAGCAGTTATATTGTCACTATTAAAACAGAGCTCGAGGAATTGGGCCAATCTTCTGTTACCAGGACTATAATGCACTAAACCATCCGGCTTGAAGGATAACCAGGGGCCACTCAGAGGGAACCTGTGCCAGAACTGGAAGTGCAACAAGTCTCTGATTGCTGGTGGGGTTGAGAGAGGCTGTTTCCCTACAAAACCTCTGCTATTGCTCTCAAGAGAAAACATTTCAGCAGAGAATGGAGATCCAGTGAAACGAGAATCATTGACTAGTGTTGAATCCTTGAATTTATTTCCTTTAATATGCCCTTTGTTGGGGAGGAGCTTCATTGGTCCTAATTTACTTTATAAAAGGAGGACAAGGGAGAAAAATCCTCTATTTTCCATGGAAATTGGTGGGCACTCATGTCCATCTTTAGGACACCCCAGAAATTATCCAGGACAAGAGGAAGAAGTGTTTCTACTCTCTCTGGACCCTCAGGAATATAGTGGTGACTATTTTGATGGAGTGCAGCAAGTGCAGCGTTGATAACGGAAAATAATTTTAAAAGATGAGGAAAAAACATTCTTGCTGAGGCTCATTTCAGCTTGATGATGTCTAATGAATTGGCAAAACCCTGCTTAGGGGAAGAAAAAAAGCACCCTTTACATATCTGGATCTTAATGATTAATAATTATGCATGGTTGGGATGCCAGAGTAAACATAATAAACACTTCTCTTTTATCCAATTGACTT
>VYZS01042266.1:4308-23233 GCA_013400695.1 Neodrepanis coruscans | reverse complement strand
GTGTGGTCAGAGACTGCTTCAAAACAGAGGAGTGTCTCCCTGTCAGTGCCCCCAGGCTCATCATTGCTCTGTGAGGCTGCTGCAGGATGCTGCCTCTGACTCTTTGCCCCTTCTTTTCATGTTCCCCTCAAAACTAAATCTGTTGCCTCTGCAGTCTAAACACGTCACACGATACCTGCTTGCTTAACTGAGAAGCAGCTGGGAATCACCTTGGCATGTACCCGCCCTGTCAGATGTCACAGGGATTATTTCCTTCTCTGTAAATTCCCAAACCTGCTGCTAAGAAGCTCTCCAGCTGTATAACCTGTACCAGTCACAGTCACCATGGGAGAACCACTGCTGGGTATTGCCATTCTGCCTCCAGAGACCCAGCATGCTGGGGACTCTCCCTGTCCTGAGTCACTGCTGCCAGGGACTTGCAGCTTGTACAAACTGCTGGACAGCACTGAGAAGGATGAGGATTGCTTTGGGCAGCTTACCTCGCAGTCCCAGCCCCATCCTGCTGCAGGACACTATCTACATCCCACAGGACACTCCTACACATCTGACAAGCCCTCTCCTTTTTGCCTTCTTGGTATGGATCTGGCTTAGTATGGTACTCCCAAAGCTCTTTCCAAGGGAACTGGATTCTCCAAGAAATCTCTTCATCCCTGTGACACAACATGCAGGGTAAACACAGGCTTCCCTGTTCCTACCCATCAGCTTTTCAACCACAGAGCTGTATCTGAAGTACAGAGGAAGAACCACCAGCTGTTGGGTTTTCCCCTGCCATCTAGGACCAAGCTTTGCTGGAGCAATTAGAGGGCTTCACCTTGCTGCTTAGCTGGCTTAGCCACAGCTACTGCCCCAGCGATGCAGCACTGCTGGCACTGTCTCATCTCCTCAGGTGCTTCTCAGAGGTGACGTCTCCTTTCTTCAGCTGCCTCAGTCATTTGTTCAATATTTTACAGCAGATACCTTGAACTCCTGCTCTAGACTCAGTCTCACTGCTTGTAAATACTGGACACAGATGTCACTTGGTTAAATGCACACTGATTGGTTTTACCACAATCAAGATTAAATCTGAGAAAGAAAACCCTCCCTAGAACAGAAAGGGGCCATGCCCTCTGGTCAATGAGTGCAATAGGAGCTGATTGTATTATTAACCTTATAGCAATGACTTCAGGAAACACAATGTGTTTACTCAAATTGCACACTTTTTTTGAACAGCTGTAAAATAGAGTATATGTGTAAATATTGCCATCACTGAAGAAGTATTTGTAATTTTAGCATATAAATATAACCAGTTTTCAGTAGGCTTGATGATGCACAAAGCTGCACATCAAACCCTCGGGTAATTCCAAAGTTGTAAATGTATTTGCTGTACAGAGGAAGTGTGTCAGTGCTCGCTGCTCCCAAGGAACCTGAGCTGCTGGTTCAGAGAGCCAGTGGCTTTCCCCAGAAGGGCTGATGCCAGCCTGAGGGGTCAGCAGCTCAATGCTTCACAGAACAGCTCCCTTCATGCCCAGAAACACCTCTGCAGCACACATAGCTGCCTCTCCAGTCACTCAGGGAGTGTAGGGGTGACAGCTTGGCCATGTGCTCACTGGTGCTGTGCAGTGAGCGTGGCTGAGGGGAGCCCTGTGGCTCTCCCACAGACGGGACCTACAGCAAGGGAAAAGGGCAGGAAGCATGGGGTGGGGTGATGTGCCTTGGTGCTTCAAGACACACTTGACACAAGCAATTTTCTAGCTGCAGATCGAAGCAATAGTCACATTGGTGTCATCTCTAGTGTAGTAGACCTCATCTCTGCCACCCTTGCACAACATTGGAGCAATCAGGGTCCTGCTCCAGGCCAGCCTCCCGTGGGCTGCACTGTGTGCAATGAAAAGTGAAGCCATTGTTCACAGATGCCTCCAACAGTCAGATCCCAGGTCCCAAAGGGTCATTCTCCTGGTCTGCACGTGTGCAGTTCCAGCTCCTGCCTTGGGGAAGCAGCACTCCAGGCTGCATGGAATGTATTTTTAAGAGAATAAATCTATTTTTTTGTATTTGCAAACATATATTTGGGCTGGGGCAGCTTAGTTAGAAAAATAATGCAAGAAATCTTTTCATAATCACAGATTCATCCAAGTTAAGCAAATTTTCCAGGGTTACAGTATTGCCTTCCCCCCCCCCAAAATCTTGTGTCCAATGGAGCTATGAGCACTGTTCCACTCTCTCAGAATTTGCCTGTCTCAGCATGCTGAGTAGAGGAAAGTCAGCGCTTCCTCCACACGCTGCCCATGCAGTGGATACAGATGGTGCTCACCTCCTTCGAGTGACACAGTGCTCTTAGTCTGCATGCCAAATGTAAACACACACTTATCTGCATGTCTCTCCTGACTCCAACACTGTCAGCACTACAGTATATAACCAATAAACACTCTTCTCTTTTTATGTGTGTGTGATGTGGTGTTTACAACTGAACCTCTGCAGTTCCCACAGCTCAGGGGTGCTGCTGTCCCATGGTGAGGTGCTGAGGCAGCCGAGTGTGTGGGTCACTACAGGAACTGAGCACGTTGCTCTTCATTTTGTGCCAGTTTTGACGTGTATCTCACACACTCATTCCAGGCTGCATTTGAGGCATGGGCAGTGAATACACAGCACATCAAGCTGCACACAGCCACTCTCTGCTGCAGCTGGATGAGCTCAACATGGCATTGCTGAGAGTGAGGGGGAGGAAGAGCATTACTATAGAGGGAAGTGAGCCACCACTTCTTTAGAGCTCATTCACTCTATCAGTATTGATTATAATGAAACCAGCAGGGTCTGTTGGTCACCTGGAAAGCACTGGAGGATAGAGAGGTCAGTACAAGTGGCAGTCTCCTTGATTTCTAACTACTTGCAATGTGCAGGTACAGTTAGCACAGATAAAGGTACAGTTAGCACCTGTCACATTCAGGATGAGTCCCTGTGGCTATAACTTGAACTATGGGGTTTCCACACTTCATAGACGGAATTCTTTTCTTTGTATCTGGTTTATTCTGGTCTATTTGCAAAACTGGATGTTTCCGGAGACTATAAGGTGGTTATTACAGATGGACATTTTAGGAGCCATCCATAGCTTTCTGGGTGGAGGCCATTAATGGGAGGTGAGGTTCTACAGAGATACTGTCCGTTAAATATTTGTCTTAAGAAAACCAACTTTTGGCTTGGCTGTGCCCTTTCTGTCCCAGTTCACACAGGCAGCTACTGAACATTGTTAAAGAAGTAGTTGTTTGACTGTAGGTACAACACAAATGCTGCTCTGTCTGGCCTGCTAAGAGCAGCAGAGATCTGCAGACATCTGAAGCATTCTCCAAAGCTGCCACATCTGCTCTAAGTCTGTTCCCTGCCAACACCTGCAGCACATACCACATCAAGATTCTTTGCCTTGTGGTTCAAGGCCAGGCTCACCACTGCTATATGGGGACAATGTAGGAGATGTACTGAACCAGTGGCCACCCACTATGGCATTGCTTCTTAAAAGCCAGGAAACTTCACTTTTTCCAAAACTTTTTTAACTCTGATCTTTTTATTAGTCACATCTGCTTGCTTTGCTGGGTTTAGGTGGTCCTGCTGTTGCCTACAAACAGGTGTACTGTCTTGTTACTCCACCTGCAAACCTCTCTGCTTCAGTAACACCTGTGAGAAGGTTGCTGCTGTATTTATTGGTGAGATGTTGAGTGAGACCCTGTGTGCTGCCCATGCCCAGGTCATTGCTGTTCCTGCCCTAGGTTCTTGCTTAGCCCCTCAGAAAGTGTCACACATTTACCTCCGGCATCACATCAACTGTGTACCGAAGCTGCAAGGCAGCTGACAGTTTCCCTTCAGAGTGATTGCTTTCCTTGGAAACAGCTGCTCAACACGGTTACCAGCACCCCAACCCAAACAACAAGCCCAATGCTCACAGCCCTGTAGAGAGGTGAAGAACATCCATGGGCTCTGGAGCCAGCCCCACTGACCTCTGGATGCCTTTAGCAAGTAATATTCCTTCTTCCTGGCACAGGACATGCTGCCTGCCTGTATCCAGCCACTCATTCCCACCATCCTTGCTTCCATAAGCTTCCTGGTGTGCATCCTTGTTAGTATCTTCGGTAATATGCTTTGCAGTCCAAGGATCTGAAACCCAAACTCACTTCCTTGCTTTTGGCAGTTGCACAGATACACAATTGTATTCAGTTTCTTGTCACAGAGACTTCAAAATTGAGAGAAAAAAACGTATCCAAATGATTCCCAGTACAAATAGTGATTCCAACCACCATCCTACTTGTGCTGAAACTTCCTGCCACCCTCTCTGCTGTCTTGGGATGCATTCCCACCACTTGTGGGAAATGGACCCTTCCTTAAAAATGGGCCATAGAGAGGGCACAGAAAATTTACAGGCTAATCTCAGAATTGTTGAATATAATCAGGAATACAGGTGTCTGTCAGAGCTAGGTACAGGTTCTAGGAGCAGTGTGTGTTTGCCTCAAGCCTCGCGTTGCAGGTACCAGGTGGGCAAAGGGCAGCAGCAGTTCTGCTGCACATTAAGGAAGAGGGTCACAGCCAGCCAGTGTTACTGCACTGGGATTCAGCCCTGCACAAGAGCTTTCTGGGCAGGAGGACATAACCTTAAGAAAGGCATTTTACCTATGTCCCTACATTTTATGGCAGCTCCAAAGCAGGGATTTCCAGATGGGGGGACGTCCTGTCTTTCCTCCCATCCCAAATAGCATTGCCTGTTCTCCTGGCCCATGTAAAGTTTAAAGGACAAGGCATTGGCATTCCAGTTACATGCACTGGGGCAATTGTTGCCATCTCCTTTGGGGTATTTAACACACCACGATGCATTCAGTGGCTTCATGTACTGCAACCTGTAGTCAGCAGCATCCTATTGGGCACTGCACATAGAGTTCACCACAGGATATTGGAACACAGCCAATATCAGTCTGCAGGTAGAAAGATGGAATCACATCTTGCATCCCACACTGAGCTGGTGTTTACCATACCTGCTGATCAGCTACAGTCTTTCTCCAGCTCCCTCAATCGCAGAACTGCTTATTGTTTCCAAGTCCAAGAGTTAATGATACATTAATATCTTGTTCAAAAATAAGTAAGGATTCTCCTCCTGATTTAGGGGTAGAGGAGCAAGACTGCTGTCAAGGTTAGATTCATCTTTTGGGCAAGCTCTACTGTCATCTTTGCTACCACACTGTCATCCAGGTCCTGGTTGTTGATGTCAGCCTTGTTGCCAGCAAGAACATTAGAGTGATCCAGGTCTCTGTGTCCTGCTCTGCAAGAAAACAAAGCCAGGCCTCAGACCTTTGAGACTGGGTTCAGAGTTAGACACCAGGGTTCATCCATCAGGTACTGAGATGGGTCTTCCCACTACCCTCTAGGGCTTCCCAGGACTCGCAAGCCTCTGGGTTTTGCAGGATCACAGGCACAATGACGATAGAAGGCAATTTCAACATGATGGGATGTCCCACACATGTTTTTAATGGGAATTGGTGCCTTGCATCATCAAGGTGTTACCTGTCAGTGGCCCAGTAGGATAAAACTCTTTACCTGCTTTTCATTTAGAACAGTAATATGGGCTCCTATATCAATTAGTGGGCCCACAGGAACATGTGTGGTTTCTTATCAACAGACTATTGGCAAAAGTTCACCACACAAATCATGCAGCCTGCACCCCAAACCTTAGCCTTCAGTTTTTTAACTCCTCCAGGTCCTATCACAAAGATGCAAAAGGGTTAATGGCTAGAGGGCACCTGTGTCTTGGCCCTCACTGTCCCTTTTAACAGGTCTGCCCTGTGCCTGTAGGGTTGGAGGGCAACTGACTGTGTGTGGATCTTCACTTAGGTGCTCCCAGCACTTTGCATTTCCTGAGGGATCATCCCTCCCTTGAGTGGGCTCCATCAGCTCTGCTTCAGAGAGTTGAGGCTGTTGGGGGCTGCCTGGGGAGAACTTTCCTGCTGGTCTGTTGAACACTTCTCTTCTGGCAGCTCCATCGCCCACACTGCCCTCCCATCCATGCCTGTGGGTAACTGGGCTGTGCAGCATCTGCCCAGGTCAGCGGAAGTGTGAGTGGAGGCTGATCAAGGTTTGCTGATCACATTCTATGGCCCTTTGAATCCTTTCTGTAATCTGGCAGCCCTCTAATGAGAGGTTTAAGGTGATTGGGGTCCATGCCATGTCACCCTATTGTCCCCTCTCATACATGCCAGGAGAGCAGCCTTTTGTCCCCCTTCTGCCAGCTCTGATACCCCTCTCACTTTAATGGGCACAGGCTTTTTTTTTTCCTTAACAACATCTGATATTCCCCCAGCAGCCTCTCCACAAACATTCAATTTGTTTCCCCTGGTCTATGGGAATTTAGCCCACTGCTGTCCAAAACCTGGTCTCACGCCTGAGGTTGCACAGTGGTAAAGGGGTGGCTGCCATAGGGATCTCTGGATCTGTCTGTCTTAGGGGGTCACACATTCCTTTCCTCCTGTTTCTCTGCTTTTTCCATACTATTTTTTCAGGATCTTCCCAGATGTCCCCATCCCACTCCTCAGACTCTGTGCCTGCGATTAATTTCAGCATTTGGACAATGCAGGATTTTGAGTTTTGTTGCTCGTGCCAGCACAATTTCAATCTTTTCTTCTAAAAGACGTGTCCACTGTCTCAGTTCTTTAACACCTTCATCTCCAGCTGTTTCTTCAAGCTCCTGTCTGTGCCTGCACAAGGCACACCCTGAGATGCACACAGCTCCTCTACCTTTCCCATCTTCCTTGTTTTCTTGGCATTGATCTATTTTCCATGATGCTGTGGGGTTCAAACCCCTTCTCCTTTGTCCTTTCCACTCCCAGAGGAAGAGGAGCATAGCACTGCCCCTGTAACAATTCCCTGCTGACATCCTGCCAATTCAGCAAGATGTTGTGCAGGCTTACAAAATCAAGACACATAATATATTCAAACAAGATATATTTTATAAACCAGTTAAACCAAAGAAACCAATTAAAGCTCTGGCAACATTTGAATACAGATTCATGATGTCCAGTGGAATTCATATCACCTGAGTTAAGAATTCTCAAGATTTTACAAAAGTAACCCAGAATGTGCTCTCACTAACTTAAGACAGTGAAGGCTACTGACCTCAAGGAGCTCCCCTGGGTGGCATCCCAAGCCACAGGAAGTCCATACGGCTGACCTGTTGCTCTGAGAGCTGACTCAACTGGCAGGTCTTCACCTATAGCCCACTCTGATCTGTGGACAGACAGTCACGTTAACTCTCCCTGGCCGGGGTCTGACCTTCTGCCCACCAGAACTGCCATGCAGGTCTCATGGGGGTCAGCCTGCACAGGGGTCATCAGCACCACCCACCTGAAGCCAGCCCCAACAGAGCAGATCAGTGGCAGGCATTAGCCAGAGGTCTCAGCCTGTGCTGCATCTGCCACAGTTCTCTGCACTGAACTTGAACTAGAATTCTGTGTAGTGTCAGTGGGTTATGGAAATGAGGTTTATGGAGACACAAACCTTTGTCCCCAAAACTCTGTTACAGACTGTCCAAGCTCACAGACAGCACCAAGTCAGGCATAGCAGACACAGCTATTTCTCCTCAAAGACATCCAAATAAAGCAGTCATGTTTTTATTGGGTGGTAGCCTTGACTCCACAGGGAAGGGAAAGCCTGTTCATTCTTCTCAGGCTGCTGAGGATTCAATTCAACATTTGCCAAGCCTTAAAAGACCAGAGTGAAGCAAGAGGGCAGGTGGAGGATACTTAGCAGTTAAGGCACAAGCAGGAATGCAGTCTGGGCAGGAGGAAACAAATACACAAGTCAGAGGCTGAGACTTTGCTATTACAGAGCTCAGCTGGGAGGAGAATGGCCTGACTTGGTCCAAGGCCCCCCTGGATTCACCAGCTCGGTTCCCAGCCACCCTTAGACCAAGAAGCATCATATGGCTCCTGTTCACAGACTGTTACCCCATTGCCTCTCTACACCATGTAAATAATGACAAACACATCCCTCCAGTCCCAGATGGCACTGGCATAGCACAAAGACCTCCCAAGAGCTAGACAGATACCTTCCTTCATCCTTAACAATGCTCCTTACTTGGGCATTAAGGACTCCCCTTCTTTAAAACCCACACTGTTACTGGAAGCACAAGCCCTCTCCTCTGACAAACGTGCCTGGCACTAACCCTTACTGGAGTTCAGCACTGGTCTCATCTTGGTGCACCTTGAGAAATGCCCCTGCATATCTAGGTCTAATCACTTCCATCACAGTGACAAAAGAATAAACCATTATTCTTCTGACAAGGACAGAACTAGGCCTGGATTAGCTATAAAGATGACGCTCCCATTCAGGGATGCTTCTGTGGTAGATCTAACAAAGCTGGGATTATACAGGGTAATCGTGGCATTTTGGCCAGTACCGAGAGGAGTGTGGCCAGCAGGACCAGGGCAGCGACTGTCCCCCTGCACTCAGCATTGGTGAGGCCACACTGCAAGAACTGCCTTCAGTTCTGGGCCACTCACTTGAAAAAGACTTTGAGGGGCTGGAACGTGTCCAGAGAAGGGCAAGGAGACTTGTGAGAGTTGCAGATAAACGTGTCTGATGAGGAATGGCTGAGGGGCTGCGTTCATTTACTCTGGAGGAGGCTTGGGGGGCACCTCATTGCTCTCTACAGCCACCTGAAAGGAGGTTCTGGTGAGGGGGGGCCAGGCTCTCCTGCCAAGCCCTGGAAATGGCCTTAAGCTGAGATGGGAGATTCAAATTAGATATTAGAAAAAATGGTTTGACTGTTCTGGTGGCCAGACATTGGAATAAGCTGCCCAGGGAAGTCGTGGAGTCACTGTCCCTGAAGGTGTTCAAGAGGCATCTGGATCTGGCACTGGGTGATGTGGTTTAGGAGTTACAGTGGTAATGCTGGGTGGATGGCTGGACTTGATGACCCTGCAGGTCTCTTCCAACCTTGATTATTCTATGATTCTAAGGAATGAGATAAAGCCAAGTAGGCTGAACACAACTACTGGAGGGAGCTGGAGGCTCAGACAAGATCATCCCTTACTGTTTCTTTCATGAAACATCTGCACTAGCTTCATGCTCTCAGGTGGAGTTTTTCCAAGTGCCCTCAGGCCTACCAAAATCTTGTCAGCTGCAGCTATTCCCATCCCAGGCCAGATTCCAGGATCTCCTTTGAGAAGCAACTTGGCTATCCTTCCTCCTCTATAGTCCAGCTACTTCCAGAACTGTGGTGATTTGCCAATAAATTGTAATTTGTTTTCTTCAAAAGCTGCAGCATCTCATCTGCTTCTGTAAACAGGCACAGTCTGCACACTTCAGCCATGAGGACTTGCAGGTCATACCCCCCTGAACACCTCAAAATCCAGTTAAGTGATATTCTAAATCCTTACCCATTCAACAAGCACATTCCCTCCTGCACTGACCAAACAGCAGCATGGAGGACTGTGGGGATGGGGAATCTCCGGCCTCTCTGGGCCAAGGGGCACACAGGAAACATCAGAGGGGGTGTGCAAGGCTTAATGAAGACAAACAGAACACATGGAGTACTGCAGTCACACTCAAATCTAAACTGCATCTTCCACCACTGACAGCTACAGAAAACATTGGCTCCTGTTGCAGAGCACGGATTCAGCAGTCCGATATTCAGGATGTAGCTGCGATGATATTGGCTTATGCTTGCCTCAGACCATGCACAAGTGGCTTGGTATTTGTCTAGAAAATACACCTTTAACTATATTGGATTGAGGACTTTTATTTTCCAGTGGGACTGAAGTGCTTTTTAAGAGTTCTTGACACTTTGCTAGAGCACAAAGGATGTCATGACAGAGACAGCACCATCCTGAATACCAACAGCAAACCATTCTGCAAATGTGGAGACCCCCCAGCACCCCAATTCTCAGATCCTTTTCCCATCTTCAGTCAGAGTAGTCAAGAATAGCTCAGCTATTGGTAAATTTTAAGGTCTGACACATCTTTCATCCTGGAACAGGATTTCTTTGGATAGTGCCGCTGATGGACATAAGGCAAAGACCCTTGAGTTTCAAATTACTCTCTATTTACTCTTGGTCATCCCCAGACCTGCTTCAGGCCCAGCTGGACTTTCAAGTCCTGTCCCCCTTCACTGGCAGTTTTCTAAGCAACCATCACAAGTCTCTCTTGTCCCTGGAAGGCATAGCAAGGATGAGTAGTGTTGCTGAATACTACCCCTTTTCACCAAGGGCTCAAGTAGCAACAACATTTGCAAAGTTAGAGACCTGAGGAAAGTTAACACTGATTCAGATGGAGGTTTGAGATAAAGGGCACCCATGGCACCAAATCCAACCACTTCCAATGGGCTTAGTCCCGTTCACAGCCTAATATCCCTGCCACATGAGCTCCACCTTTCTCAAGGCTTGTCAGAGGGACCAGCTATGGAGATACTCGCTCACAGACATCTAAGGAGAAAGCAACCACAAGACGAGCCATGGTCAGAAGAATCAAGGATCTCCAGCTGCAAAGAAGGATATACAAGAGACAAGTAGAAGCAATGATGACAGAACATGGAGAGTCTGTGGCCAAAGACAAGAGCCAGAAATAAGCAAGGTTTGCTATCGTGCTTGTGTGTGTACTTCCTTCAGGAAGAAGCATGGGCAGTGTAACTGTAGACAGATAAGCGTGAAACAAGAGAAGGCACCAGTCCTCTGTGCAGACATGGGGGTCAGAGAATGAGAACAGAAACAGCGAAAAGCAGGAAAGCCAGTGCAAAGAGAGACCATGGCGAGGTGAGACAGATAAACTGCAAAATAAGGAGGATGAGAAAAGTTCGAGAAATAAGGAAAGTCTAACGCTAATGGGGAACGGAAGAGAGAGAAAAAAGATCTAAATTCTTATGCAAAACTGCTCTGTGCAATGAAAAGAAAGCTTTATGTGCTGAAGTATAAAAAAGAGAATATACGGAAAAGCAGCCAAACTAAAGTAATTTTCAGAAGCATAATGGCAGCCACAACATGATGTCATCAGCCTGGCAGAAACAGAGCCAACAGGTACAGAGTGAACAAGGTGAAGTCAAGAAATCCGGTCCTTAAGCTAACTTATTGTCTAGGCAACTTTGTATATAAACAAATACCAATATCTTTTATAGTTTTTAACTTAAAAATATCCAATGGTGAAGATTTCTTTTGTTGACAAGTATTTAATACAACAGTATGCTTAGCACACTCAGTGAAACCAGCTTACTGTCTAAACCAGGATGCAGATAGTGTAGCAACCAATGGGCCATTTTGGAGGGGTATGATTTGCTGTTACTAGTAGCTAAACACTTGCCCCAAATTCTTGAATACCAGACAGGAATAGACTTGGTCAAAAATACTAGTCTTCAAAACAAAACCAAAAAAACCCACAAATAAGTTTACAGAAATTCTACACTAAGTTACTATTCATAGCAACTAGTTTCTAGAGGGCATTGTGCAATTACCAAATTGTAAATACACACATAAGTAGAAAAAAACCCCCATCCTAAAAAACCTCCAGTTATAAGCTTGACTTTCAAAAAGTATCTGTGGAGTCAAAGTCCCTGACCAGCTTCACAGTAAAGGATTCTGTTTACAATGACCTTTCGAATAGCTCTAAGGTTTTCAGAAGGCTGCCAAGCCAAAGGTTTGGTGAGCTTCTCTAAGGCTGTTCTCACACAAGGCTTGTAGAGTAACTCAGGGTCCTCTCAGCAGACACTGCTACAGACTCCGTGAGTGTGTCCATCCCAGAGTCCGTGGCCAGCAGCAGCGTGGGCTGCCCGCTCCCCTCACATGCTGGGCGCCTGCTGGGCGGGCACCCCAGGCGTGGGCTGGCGGGGCAGTGTGTACATGGCCCCCAGGAACTGGTCGGCGATGCGCCCGGCCTCCCGCAGGCCGCTCAGCAGCGCCCCGTGCACCGTCGCGGGGTAGTTGCGAATGGTGTGTTCTCCCGCGAAGAACAGGCGTGGAACAGGCTGGGGGGCAAAGCACACTGTCAGCGTTTGTTCATGTTCTTTCCCACCCTGCAGCAAATGATACTTCAAGAATGTTTAAAGTCCTCAAGTCACACTGCAATCTCCAAAAATGTGAAGGTGGTGCATACAAGATAGTCTATATTGAAACTTATTTTAACCTGCATACAAATTATCAAGAAAATAAAGCTCTACTTGATAAGCAATGTTTGCAGAGCCAGCGAAGCAGAGGAGGGTCATGGCCCAGCTGTATCAAAACTGCATTTGCATGTTGTATCTGTAACTCTACAGCCAAACTATTAAACATGTTTAGGAAGAATGGTTTCTGATCCTGCACATGAACCCTAGCACAGTAAAGCAAACAAAAACTTCAGCAAGTCACTTAAATTAGCAGTTTCTCTTTAAACTGAGACCTAAAACAACTATCCACAGAATCATAAAAAGTGGGAGAAAAACAGGTGTTCATACATTACATTCTGCAGGAATAATTTTATCTGTAGCTGAGTGTATTAGTGACTTGTATCACTAGAATAAGAACCCAAATAAAGCCAAAGCCACACACCATTTTCTGGCAATGCTTTCAGAGTGGCTGTTGCTTTCAAATTTCAAATTTCATCCACTCAACATGAACTCCTGCCTTCATTGTGTTTACCCCCATTTGGGACACACCTTTTAATTCCTGTTCCTCTCACTCTGGCCTTCACCCTCTTTCAAAGCACTACAACTCACCTAAATATGGTGATGAACAATAAAAATACAGAGTATGAAACACATATATAATACTAAATACTCTATTCAGACATTACCACACTGACTTTCTGAATAGAACTGCTCTTTTTTGTTACTAAACAAATGACACCAAACATGTAACGTCAGGATTCATGGATGGAAAAATTAATTATTCTACAGGTTTTAATCATTCATCATACAATGCACGTTATCTAAGCTTGTGTTTAGATATGTATGCAAATTACTCAGAAAAATCATTCTGTTTTGAAGTTATTCTAAAAATAACTGAAACAACATCTCACCTGCGGAGCACCTGGAATGGCTGGCCCTGGAGTAATTGGCTGAGCCATCAAATCATAGTCATTTCCAGAGGATCCAGCTGCTACATAGGAGTACGACCCCCGGGCCCAAGGGTCGGCACGCCAGCGGGATACCACGGTCTCCTTAGGCTGAGAAAAGACAAGAACTTCAGTTGTTGAGACAATGCAAGTTCTACAGTTCATGCCAAATAAAAAAGTGAGGCAACAATATAAGGGATAAAACCCTTGGACATTAATGGTGGAACTCCATGGTTATATTCTATTATAACACATACTAAGCTCAATCTTTGGTCACGGTAACTCTTTCCAATAGATTACCAGACTGTACTGCATGTAGCTTCTCAACTGGAACTCAGGCTTTGTACAGCTGCACACACTCAATCTGTATGTGCTGTTTTCTGTGTCTTCTCCCATTATCAACATGACAACAAAGCACCCTTCCTACTCCTTCAGCCCAAGCCGCTGCCTGTACTGACCTGGGGCACAGCACTGCTGCCAAATATGCCTTTGAGAATAGCAAGGCACCGACCAACAATGACATCATCACTGATATTCTCCATGATCCCTGCTGCTTCTCCTGCTACCAAGGCCAACAAAATTGGTGCTGGTGGGGGTAGGGAAGGAGAAAGAAAAAAAAACCAACTGAATTACTGGAATCAAACATTTTAATCAGACAAGCTGGACTTGGATAGACACAGACCTGTAGTTAAATTTCAAGGTTACAAACTAAACAAATACAACAAAAGCAGTCCTAAATCTTCCACCATTGTGTCAAAAAAACAAAAGGAAAATTAATTTCTTTATGCCATGATGCTATTAAGAATTATCAAGAGAACTGATGTATTACAAAATAAATATACACATCAGGAAGCATGGCATGCAGAAGAGAGGATTTCTTCAGTAAAAACATCAGTTGTTTGTCATAGGAGCATCCACTGGGATTAACAGCCAACTGGCTACATTTAAGGGAACTCAGTACCTTCCAAACAGTCTAATTTAGCCATGATTAACACCAGCAGAACAGCTGAGTTACCAGTATAAGTACTTCCCTCATACAAATATTTGGACTTCTTCCTTACCAATGCACATTCACATTAAATAATCTCAAGAGTGAAAATGATGAGCAGTAGAATAATTTCCAGAAAATAACCAATTCTGAGAAGAAGTCAGAAGTCAAATGGACAGGTATCAAATAACTCAGCTGCCATGAGATGCTATTGGTAACGGCACTAATGTGATTCTAGGGTATATACAAAAGAGATGATGTTGTTTTCCTCCTGGCCATCTCAGTGAGTAAGCTCACATTTCTGAGAGTCACAAAGTCAAGGAAAGCTTTAGGTAAGTATTGAAGAACTATCAAAATAACCCAAGGGCAAGAAACAGGCATTTACAAGTGACTCAGACCTCAGCACAGTTACTTACTGAAAACTCTTCAGTTTATCTTTCTCCTCTTGGAGATATTTATGAACTCTTAAATTTAGCAAAGAAAACACTAGAGCTAGAAAACAGACGTCAAGTGTTGGAAATTTTCAGAGTTATAAGATTTTTAGAGGGCAATAAACCCCCTGCACAACTCAGCCTTTTGATGAAAAGACAGGCTCTGCGGCCTGGCCTACTCTCATGGGAAAAGTATGCACAGAGATATTCAAGGACAATTCAACCTGGCTGTTCTCATGAGAAAGCATAAAAGGGAAGATGGCTATTCAAGGACAATTCAACCTAAAAGTTAAACAGAAGAAGAAAACAAGTCCAGAGACCCCACGTGGAATAAGCCAACCGCAACCTGTATCGTTGTAAAGAGATGTAACCAATTAGAGTGTATAGAAGTGTGCTCATAAGTTTATTAACCAATAATAATAGTGATGTGAAAACTGTCTGCCGGTAGTAATAGAATTAGAAGCATATGAACAAGTTAGAAATAGTATAAAAGTAAGTCTGATGCTCTTAGTAAATGGCTTCACTTAAATCATATTGGTTGTGTCATGAAGAACCCTGGAAAGAAAATCCTCCTCAGTCAAGCATGTTGAAATAGAAAATAAAGTCCCTGTTAAGATCTGGCTTTAACTTTTGTATGAGTTTCTGAAGTGATTAGTGAATTTGTTCTATCCTCATGCACATGGAGATCTCCTGGTGTACATTCCCATGAGGTCTTTAAAGACAACTGAGTGAAGTTCAGCTTCAGTACAGAAGCTGGAAGAGCCACTATAATACTTTGGTTAAAAACAAAAGCCTTTGAAATTCCGATAATTACACTACTTAAGACACTATTAAAATGCAGGCCTAGAAGCAGTTTATTAGAGAAAAAAGATAAAGGATTGATCCTCCAATTTAACTTGATTTCCTGAAAGATTAAAGGCAGTCTTTCAAACAACTGAAGGAAAGAACAAAAAAGTGTTTTCATATGCACACTGCAGCTTAACCATGTGGATGGGCCTGCAGCTTATCAAGCTGTAATGGCACTGCTAAGCAAGAGGAAGAGAGCTATCCCAAAGCCTCCAGTATGCTCCACTGAAAAACAGTGGATATTCTAAAGTGATATTCTAAAGGCTGCATTGCACTCCCCAAGAAATTGAAGCAGAATAACTTGAAAGTACTGAAATCTGCCCTCAGCCACTTAAGAGAATACACAGGTGAGTAGTACCTGTGATAAATTGTGATTTATCTTGGTTGGTTCCTAGATGCTTTGGTGTGAAATCCTAGGCAGCAAAGTCACTTAAACCAGAAAGAACTTGAAGTCACAGATGAAAGGAACTCATTTACAGTTATCAAATCATCCCACATTAGACAGACAGGGCTTCAAACTGTCAGTTCAAGCTGAAAAACACCCAGGAAGCTGAGATTTTGAAAACTAAGACTAAATTGCATGCCAGTGCCATTCGTGTAAGAAACTCAGTGAAAGAGGAAAAAGAGCTCAAACAGTGCTCCAAGTGACGAGAGGGAAACTCAGTTTCAAATACACTTATGAACTAAGAAACGGCTTTTAATTCAGAAATGCTGCAGAGACAAATCATTCTTTCCTTGGAGAATTCAATGCATCCCCCTGACAAAGTAGATAATTAAGAAAACACTGGAAGTGTTTCCAGAATACCAGTGGCAACTAAACAGATGCTCAATGGAAGCAAACAAGGTAACACTGAGTAGTTCACAGGACAACTCCACCAAGGTGCAAGACAATAAAGCAGCTATAAAAGTACAAATGTTAGTAGATAGTAGCAATGCAATTTAACGGGCACAGCCTGGAATCTAGCATTAGTAAACCCACGCTCACCCATGTGCTGCCCTACTTTACTACAGAACTGTTTGCAATCAGAGCTGCTCTCTGCTTCCATTTGTATTCCTACAAATATTATCTTCTTACCATATGCATATGTGAACATTACCAGCATTTTAAAATGTCTTTTCTAGATCCGAAGTTACACAAATAAGACACTGGCAAAAGTAGACATCCACCACAGCTACCTTTGTACAGGTTCCAAAAGAGGAAAAGTTCCCCTCTGCTTGCAGTAGTGCTCCCAACATGGCCAAACAAATTGACACTTGGATCCCAGAAAACACGATCAAAACATAACACAACCTGGAAAGAAACAGTATAAACAGTTTGGAAAAGCACACAGAAGAAATAAAGACAATTGCATTCACTGATGTTTATCACTGGACAGGTCAAGAACGGGAAATCTGGTGAACACATACTGCATATATCTAATATATAGAGGTGTGTGCCTACACTGCCTTCCCACAGGTTAGCGTGCTCTCATAACTTACCAATTTGCTAAATAACAAGCTCCAGCAGAACTACTTCTGCAACTTAACTGTTTAAACCCTGTGTGGGAAATAGAATAAGAGGCCCCCCCTTACAGTTCTTCAGACAAATTTCATCATCACATGCTAGCAAAACAGGCATGGAGAAGACATTCTTCCTCTTCCCCACCAGCCATATTCCACTCACATTTCTACGTATGGCAACCCCTGAACTACTGGAGTTCCCTCCAGTGACAGCTCACCTTGTTCAGGTTGCCAAATCCCATACGCTGCACTGCAGAAGTTTTCCACTCGGGAAGAGGTGGCACAAACTGAACTGCTGGAGGCTGCTGTTTCAACACTCCTAAGGGCAGAGTGCACAGTACAGCATCACACTTATAAATGAAGGTCTGGCTGGTAGACCGGGTATTTACAGCTATCACTTCACAGCCTAGAAAGGGGAGAGAAAAACAATTTAGCAGCCCAAGAGGCAAATGCACTGGATTAAAAAATAAAGAAACTACCACAAACACCATCAGAAAATATTTTGTTTATGGAGACAGCTTTACTAATAACTGCTTAACTTGTAGGCAAGTGAATGTAACTAGCCATCTACTTGAATTGCAGAAAAGGTAATTAATGCATTATCTGAAAACAGTCTTAGTGGGATAAGCCTAAAGGTTCATGTGGCTCAGTATATGATATTTAAATATATCATAAATAAACAGCAAGTAGAGACTGAGCCTCACATTGCATTGCTCTCTCAGCTGACAGTTTCCCAAGCCCAATGTTTTGAAGAACAACAAAAAGATACATTCCTTCCATTACATTCACTTATAGTTCTAGTATCAGATCCTCTGGCACCAAGCCTTAAGCAGTCCCAGACCATTTACTCCAAATGCTTCAATCAATGAGTTAAAGAAATAAAGAGAATGGATGTGAACAATTAGTAAACACAACTGAAAAGGGCTGTGTCAAATGAGTCACAGAAATAAGCAAAAAAAATTACAAGATTAATAAATCTCTAACGATTTCCTACACAATCCAAATAAGAACTGCGTCTGTTTATCTAACCCAAAATGTACAATGGGAGGGGTTTTACAACATCAATCCTCACATCTGCTTCCAGATATGCTCATACTCCCTCAGAGCGGTTTCTTGGAGGTTGCAAGTACCTGATGCTGTATAGCGAACCTGTCGAACTGCTGTGTTCAATTTAATATCCAACCCTTCTGCCAAGGCTACAGGCACACAGGAATATCCATTCCTCACAGTCAAGTGACTGCCTGTGAATTCAAAGTCATCATCCTACACAAAAAGGCATAAAAAAGCATGCATTTAGTCCCCTAAATAAACAGAAAATCAACAACTCTACACAACGGCAAAATTCTTTCAAAAACTTTTTTTAAAAGAGTCAAATAAATGTGAAATCTCTTCTGCTTATTAGTCAGGTAACAAGTATAGAAACTTTCAGCATTAGAGATTGGTTTGGCACTAACAAAAAGCTGTCTGGAATTTCATCAGCAAATAATAATCACATAAGAATTCAGTACCTGCATAAAAGCAGACAGCACTTAAGAGTCAGAAACTGTTAACATCAAGAAACTTTCATGAGAATGTTTTTAGTGTATTGCTGAGTAAATACACTGATTACCTACCTGATCCCAATGCTTCAGTGAAAGTGTAGAGAGGGGTGTAGCATTAGCAAATTCTAGGTTTGCAAAATGCCAATCAAGTATTTGCCTGTCTCTTGATGACAGATAAACATCACTAGAAAAAACAAACATAACATACATACATTTAGTTTGCTAAAGCAGGATGTTGCAAATGCATTGCTTCTGAAAATTTCTTTGCAGTCATTTTTGTTTCAGTCCCTCCTTAGTGAAGAAATAAAAACATTAAAAAACTAAGACAAGCAGATTCTGTTTCAAACATCCAGACCTCCTTCACGAAAGCTGAGTAATCCAAACTCAGCAAATTCAGATTTTTAAAGTAGTGTTCATGTAAAATACTCAAAGGGAAGCTAGAAAATTAACTTTAAAAATAAAAAAGTTATATAAATAATGGCTTGAATAGGTGTCCTAGTTACAGGGGCTTGGGACCAGTTTATCACAACATGGGTATAACCAAAACTGTATATTCTATACCCTCTATGTAATTTCTGATGGGCTGTTAATAATGA
>VYZS01042258.1:0-11059 GCA_013400695.1 Neodrepanis coruscans | reverse complement strand
TTTAAGAGAGTGAAGATAAATTGCTCAGGTGCTTGAAGTACCTGGATGCTGGTGGTTTTAAAACCTACGTGTTTTACCATATGTTGCTTCTAGAGGAGATACATAAAGGGAACTGTTAGATTGTTGACCTCGAGCAGCCAGATGGTGAAAGTTCAATTCAGTATCAATTTCAGCTGTTCTGCGGGGGTGTCGATTTGTTACTTGTGCTTGAAATCAAACCCAGCTATTTAACTCCATACCCAAGTCTCCAGATGTTTTGTTGGATTTGCGTATCACAAAGGCTGAAAAACATTGCTGTGGTGTTTGAAAAGTCAGGGCTTTTTTTGGTCTGAATGAGATCAGTCCTGAAAGTCTCACTGTATTTTCAACTGTTGGTAATATTCCTAGTTGAATGTGGTTACTAGAATAAAGTCCATCTCATTTCCTTGATGATTTGACACAGCGTGGGTCTCTGAGGCGTGAATGGTCAGCCAAGGACAAAATCAGTTTGGGTTGGACAGCAACATGTTTCTCCATTCCAACACTGCAACTCCTTTTTTATGGTTCATTTGTCATCAATAATTATACAAAAACTTCAACTCAAACCCCATCCCATTGTGGAAGAAGCAAGCTTTAATTTTATCCAGCTGTGCATAGAAAGAACAGTGCATAGAAGGGACAGGGCTTCATGTTTTTCCATGACGATAGCATACCACATTTTCACTCTATTCTGGTTCCATGTTTATGCAATTCTATTTCTTTGAGTTAAATTACCCTACTCTTATACCAGAGTAAATGAGACTAGGAAAACATGTATTTGATGGGAATTTAAAAGAATGAATTACATGAGATTGCAGTTGGTGTTTGGTTGCTGTGTTCTTTCACTTTTGTATTTCCATTTAGTTCAGCTATGGGAATCAAGTTCTCCAGAACATAATGATTAGTACTCTAATGTCAGTGATATGAAGAGTTAAGTATCTCTACTGCAAATAAATTGGTAATTAGAATGTTCTCTAAAAGATTTTGATCAACTTGCTACATCAAAGGAAAAAAGTTTTAATGGCACTTTGACAATCAGAAGAAAAGGCCTATGATATTTAATTCTGCTTAGTCCCGACTTTCTTCTCCCCCCTTAACCTCTGTCCCCTTTCTGTCACTATAGGTGAAGAAAAATACAGATATGAGAAACAATTTCCCAAGAAAAAGATGAAAACCATCTGAATCCATTTTGAATGTGACTAATCTGCCTTCTGCCTCAGGAGAGTCTGATGGTGTGCTGCTCGGGCTTCTGGTATGGATTCTGTGAAAGGACACTATGTATTTTGGGTCAGTCTTGAGACCTTGTCCTCTGTTCTGCAGTGGGACTCAAAGTCTGCCCATGCTCGTCCCATTGCAGGATCAACATTGCACGTAGCAAGTCTCAAAATCCCTCAGTCTTATTATTTATATATAAAATAAAATTCCAGTTACACAAAATGGTCTAGTTTTTTCCCTCCTCCTATCTTCTTTAAACTCGTGGATGTGATATTTGCACAATCTGTGAAAGGTTCTGGAGATGCCATTGACAGTGCCTGTGTTTTTCATCAGTGAGGGGAAAGCTGAAAGTAGCATGATGTTTTGGCTAACATGAGCTCATAGAATTAGGAATGAGAACAATTACAATGATTCTTCTGTTTTGTCAGAGTCTCCCCCTCCTTTCTATACAAGTCTTCTGCCTCATCAGTGCCAGCAGGAGGTATATAATGAAGCATCTGTGAGTTCCTGTCTAGTAGATGGATGGGAATGGAGCTGTTGATGTTTGTTCTTGTTTTTGCTTGAGTGCGCAGCACAATGGGAACCAGAACGTTATGGTGGTGGGAACCAGCTATAGAATAACTTGGCTGTTTCCTTATTTCCAGCCAGGGGAGGGGAGGGAAAAGTGAAGCGGAGGGAAACATAAAGGGATTTCCAGCATTTTGAAATCTTTGAACAATAAAACTCTTTCATCATTTGTTGTCATTTCCATGAGTCTCTCTTTTGGGGCATGATGCTTCAAAAGTTACTGTAATCAAATTCCTCAGAGCATTTAAAGCTGTGTTGGTGGGTCTTAAATGCTCCTTAATT
Organism: Neodrepanis coruscans; assembly: GCA_013400695.1. Classification (NCBI taxonomy): domain Eukaryota; kingdom Metazoa; phylum Chordata; class Aves; order Passeriformes; family Philepittidae; genus Neodrepanis; species Neodrepanis coruscans. The sequence goes on along the minus strand of VYZS01042258.1, from coordinate 8,977 downwards.
AATCAGTGAATGTGAGGAATGGAGGAAGGATGAAATTAAATATGTACTTGTATGATACATTAACTTTCTAAAAAAAGCAGGGAAGTAAATACAAAGTCCATCAGATTCAAAATGCTTTTAAACATCTTCGTTATTGTATGGTTAGGCCTTCCAGCTGAGCTTATTCCACAAACTTCTGGAGAAAAACAAACAGACCTTGGCAATGTGAATGCCAGTCTGTGTGGGCATTGTAAAACAGGCCAGCTCTTTTTTAGTTCAGACATAAGGCATGGGGCTGCCTCAGGCAGAAAAACAGTGTCTCCCAACATTTTCAATGCATAGTTTATGATTGTTTTAGGCTGGCAAAGATGTATGTTGATATATCAAAGGGAGCAGAGTTCTGCCATAGGGTTTGGGAGGTGTGTGTGTGTGGTTTTGTTTTTACTTTAAATTTGCCAACATAGTTCAAGCAGGCTTGGGAGGATCAAAGTAGTGTGTTTGTCAGTAGTGGAAAGGAAACTTGGGAACTATCCGTCATAGCTGTAACTGCTCTGTTACACCACTCCTGCAATACAAGAATAGATTTGTTTCTTCCTTTGAAGATAATTCTTCACTTATGCGTTCTCATATCATATAGAAAATAATTACCATGGAATTAGGAATACAGCTTTAATTGCCTGTATTTTTTCAGTAATATTTGGCATATGCCACATTGGCATTTAAGAGCATGATTACTTGGTAATTCAGGTATTTTCAGCCCTAGACTCCACCAGGAAGTTCTTCCCTCCTTCTTATGTTTGATGCAGTTTTCAGCTGTTCTGTTTCTTTTTACTGCCTGTGAAGCAGAGTGAAATTTTTCATGTCCAAGTTGCTTGATTCAAATACAACAACTTCTAATCTTTATTTGTTTGCATGTGTGTGTGTGCATGTTTAAAATATCCTGGGTTAAATAAATATAACTTAAATACTTTTCACTTGGTCACATCTTCATACTGCATATTTAAACTGTTACTTAAAAATGTCCCAAGTGATTGACATTAAACCAGAATGCTTTTATCTAGCAGGAAATTACTGCCTTCAAGCACCTGCAAACACACATGACAAGGAAATGGTTCCAAAATGTGAGTAAGCCAGCCTTAGCTGAAATCCTTTCCTTACGTCTTCTGTTTTTTACAACTACAGGAAATAAAAAAAAGTCTCATGCTGGTAAAAGCCCGAAAGATCATAAACATTCAACTCTCTTGGCACAGGCTTTCCTAATGAGGAACAGGAGAGCAGTCAACCACTGTTGATACATGTATAAATATATTTGTATGTATGTACATACGCACAGATGCACAAAACTAAATTGTGCATGCATGTGTTAACTCTTGCCAGACTTCGCCTATGGGTATTGCAATGTAAACTAAGAGTGGTGTATTCCCCACTCAAGTTTCACGTCAACAGTTTGGTCATCCTTCCAGCTGAAGGCTTTTTGTCTCGGTAACAGGAGTCTGTGCAGCTTAAATAGTGTTCTCATCTCAGTGTCCTCAGCTACAGTGGCTGCCAGTAGATGTGTTTGGGGCAGGTTGCAGTGATCTCTCTCAAAAACACAATCTTTAATATGCAGCATGTGAAAATTATAGAAGTGGAGGTCATTGGATTATCCCTATGCTGAGATCACAATTCCTGTAGGCAACATGTTAGTCAGGTGAAAGTGAACAGTGTAGCCACTCCTTTTGCTAGAAGGAGCATCACCAACCTGGATTAATGCTGTTAGCATGAGTAAATAATGTGCAATCTTGCAGCTTTGAATGAAAACTGAGCATTTTGCCACAAGTATTCATTGCAAAACTCTGGTTTAGTCTCAGGGCTCCAACTGCAGAAGACCCCAAGACATCGTTACTGGCAGAGGTTGTAAATGAAATGAAATGAAATGAAATAGTATTTGTTTCACTTGTCCCCTTCAAGGAGAGCTATTGCTGCATCGCAATAAAGAGCAGGATTGATGGGGAGGCAATTCTATTTTACCTCTAGAGAAAACAGTACCCTGGGAGATGAAGGGAATTGCTACTGCCTTGTTTAATAGCCCTGTCAGGAAAACCTCAGTGAGAGCACATTTACTTCGGGACAAATATAAACTCCTGCTGCATGTGTTTCTTTTGCCCTTTTTTTTTGTTTTGTAAAGGTTATTTCTGTATCTTCCTCTAAATTATGAGCCACTTCTAAAGCCAGTTTCATCACAATGAACTGCTATTGCTAAAGAGCATTTTGGCTCTTCTGGCATGCTGGGGAGCTTGGCATGGCTTCCCACTGGACCCTCCTGGATGCAGCATCTCAAAGCAGTGTTGGCTATTGCACCTGGATGGCCTGGCAGCTGGATAGGTCAACCCCACTGCAGAGTAGTTTGACAGGTACAAAAGCTGCTTGTTTACAGGGAAAACCTGTGATAACCATATCCTAACTACAAAGCAGAAGTTGTTTGGGCAGAAAAAAACATGTTTCTGATTGTGCAACAACCCCCTGTCCTCTTAATCTGTACCATTAGCTGATTCTGGTATTTTTGGCTAAATGGTTGTTAAATTAACTGGAGCTGGCAGCTTTCTCAACATCCCTCTGAAGAAATGTTGGTATATTGATGCAACTGTGGTATTTTCTTGTATTTCATGTCAGTGAGATTCATCACTGGTCATCTCTGTTTAAAGACCAGTTTGATCTTGACTTTCATCTTGTCTTGAAGTTCATGGATTCCTCCAGTTTCTTTCAACACATTTTCAAGCTGGTGTTACTGGTAGCTATTGAATTGGTGTTGAAAGCTGGTAAAATCAAAGGAGGGCTGAGGATGTCTCACAGCTGGTTACTGATCTTCTTCCTCTAAAAATACCTTTCTGCATGGGAAATGGACCTACAGTGCCTGCACCAGACTAAGCTGTTGGGCTCTGCATTTAAAGATCTGAATCTACCCACTAACACACAAAGCTGGTCAGTCACATGGGCCATGACCAGCCGTGGCAGGTAAACTGGATGCAGTGCTCCCACCACCAGGCCCAGTTACTGAGGCATGATCTTGTTACGGGTAAGGTTTGATGGATCTTCTGCAGAGAGGAAGATAGATCCCAGTTGATTTGCTTCTTTGTGCCTGGGAATAGCCATGCCACACCTGAGCTGTGCTCAGACTTGTGATCCCAGAGTCTTTGAGCCCACTGTGAAAGCAGCACTTGGGACAATGAGACAGCTTGTCAGGGAACTTCTCTATTTGTTCAGAGCATAAACCTTCACAAGACTATATAATTTAATTTGATAGAGACTAAAGTTGGAATTACTTTTTGTCTAGTCTGGATGTCTGGATCTTGTTCAGTAATGCTAATCTGAAGTTCCTAAGATAGCCCATGAAGTAACAAGATGGATCACTTGCTACACTTTTTGGCAGAGGGGATAGATCCTGTGCCAGAAGGCTGTTGCTGCAGTGCTTTACCCGTTTGGGTCCATCAGTACTACCTGAGGAAGGTGGCCTGCAGTCCTGGAGCATCTGTGCAAATGAACACTGGAGGGCTGTGTGACAGGTTGTGCTTCAGGGGCTTGTTCAGTGTGGATTTTAAGGATGTAGTGAGTTCATCAACCGCATGCCTGGATAAAAGAATAACCTCACCAGGAGAACCTAATTTCTTCCTGTTATGGTGCGAAGCCCACAGAACCATATCATGCCCTATACCAAAATACTCTGTTCTGTGTCCCACTGCATCTGAATCTTCCATGTCTTCACCTGAAGTACCTTCGCTCAACTCCAGGGTGCAGCATCCGTGTCCTTGAGGAGTAAGCAATTTGTTTGAACTGAAAGTGAGCTACATCCAGCACTTGGCTGGGAGTGCCGAGGAGCCCGGCTGTGCCCCCGCTCCGCAGGCAGCTGGCTCTGGAGGCACAGGAGAGGGGAAGGATGCCTGGAGCAGAGATGTGCGGTGATGCTCCCTCCGTGCCACTGGAATCCTCATCTCAGGGGTGTAGGAAAGTTGTCACTGTCCCAGCAATGGAGGGAACGCTGAAGCACGAAGCCAGAAGAGTCTTCGTGGCTATATGCACGTACCAGCTAAGAATGACAGGCAGGCAGCTATGGAAACAGCCCTCACCACCGCAGTTTTAGCCCCTTTAATTTCTCTTGTTGTTGTTAAAAACTGTGTACAGAAACATGCAGAGTTTGTGTATCGATCCACAGTGAAAAGGGTTTCTTCCCTTCCCCCCATCCCCTGCCCCAGATTAAGTTCACCAAGGTCCTATTTGTAAATTTAGCAAGGCTTCAGACTCACTTCCTTTTGTCAGGGGACCTGAAAGAGCCATTTCCTGATTCGTACAGGGCTCTTGTATGCGCACACTAAGTGCTCATTCACGCCATGAATCATAAAGGTAACCTCCGTTCAAAGCACTGCGCTGATACTTCGGCGTCAGACCAAAAAAAAAAAAAAAAAAAAAAAAAGTTTTGTAGCTCAACAGTTTTGTAATTCAGCACAGCACGCTGAAGTCATCTTTCCATTTACTGAGGAGCCGCACCACTGGAGCCATCTTTTACAAACTGCCCAAACTAAAACAGGCCAGTGAAAGCACGAAAGCCAGCCCAAAGGAATATGTTTACTATCTTGTGCCAGGTTTGACACATTTTCCGTACCCTGCCAGAGATGAGGAATGGCATCAGGAGCTGGGAGTGAGTCAGCCTGGGTCTCTGTTTTGGTGCTACACATGGAACTTTCTCAGCAACCTCAGCACAGCCCCTCGTACACTGAACTGAATGAAGATGCTGGAGAAAACTCAGCTTCTACCAGGAGCAAAGGACTTACTCTTCTGTCTGTGGTTCACTGGGAAATCAGTGAGGCACGGTCTGGATCTGCTGTGTTTTTCCCTCCTGTACTCGCTGCCGACTTCATCTGACAACGAAAGGGATGAGCTGTTATTGGCTGAAGAAGGAAATGTGCACTGCTTGCCTCCCTCCATCCCTGCCAAGCAGGAGAGTGGGCCAATCCACGCATAATATAGCAGCTTTTGCACAGCGTCCAACTGTACAAGGACACATCCCTGGAGTCAAATAACCTTTGGCTGTACTTTTGCCTCGATGGAGTAGGATTGGCTTGATCTTTCCTTGTACAAGACAGCAAAATGCACAGATGCTGAAATCAGCAACTGGGTTTTTTGACCAAGAAGAGAACAGTAAAGGGGAAGAAGTCTTAGCTTGTGGGAAGAAGTCTTAGCTTGTGCATCCTCTTTGGCTACCACAACCCTTCTTGAACTCTTTAAAAAGCCACGTATTTACCAGTTGCTTTTAAGCATTTTTTTATATTGTTGTCCTATTTGCAGATGAGGATAGCCTGGTAAGGGAAATTTCTTGTTAAGGAATGTTAGAGGAGCAGTGGTGTAAAAGCACCCTCAGCCCTGGGCTAGCCAGCCCAGGATGACTCACACTCAAAAGTAACAGAACTGTGTGAGCAGAAAACCCAAATGATTTTAGGCCCCCAGGGGGTAAGACAAAGTGCAACTTAGCTGTACAGAACTCATTACATACTTAAGGCCACAAGTCTCTGAGCTAAGAACATGCTGTGTTGTGTGAAAAGCTCAGTTTTTTTCCTGAAAGGGTACTACCATGAATAAACTCATAGCCATCAGTTGTAAGTAAACTGCCATAAATAAAATAACAGCTAAGGAGGTATGAAGTGGTACTTTTAATTAGTAGTCCTGCATACTTCCCGTATGTTTGTATTTTCCTTGTGGAGTGAAAGGCACAAGAGGAGCAGTTTTATTTGCATATGATTTCTCCCCTTGGCCTACAGCTGAAAAACAGCTCTGCCTGCAGCAAGGCTGAGAAGCATCATATGACCCATCTGGCTCACCTGCCAGCCCCATAGGGATGGTTTTGAAGCATGGGAGAGCTCAGAACCATCTCTCCCAACTGGAAGAGTGGGACTCTTTCTGCCCATTTCTGCAGGAACTCAGTGCTGGGGTCTCTAGGCCGAAGATCCTGTAAAGTTTTCATACTTGATTGTTGAATTAATTCTCTGCACCAACTTACTTCCTCTCAGCTTTCTCCTCTTGCTGCATTTGTGATCCTTTCACTGGTGGACTTTCCTGGCTTTGCCCAAAGCACTTTCCTGGCCTGGGGGTCCTGCTGAGGTCATCACTACATTTTTCTCTTACCTCAGTAATTTTCTTAAGGAATGACACCTCATTGTCCCTGCTTCCAAGGTTTCTCATATACAGATTCCTTAAGATCCTTCTCATGTATGGTTACCACTAGGAGCTTTTATCACTGATTTTGGGACAGTATTTCCTTAAAACCTGGTTAATTACTATTTTGAGAGCTAGAAAACAATAAGCTCACTCTTGTTTTAAAATGTAATTTATTTTAAACATCAGAGGTTTGAGCTGGGTTAATTTTTAGCAGTGATGGCTGTGCTGGCCCCATGGCCTCACCTGACCTGGTACGGGGGGCCTCAGCTCTGTGCCCAGCATGTCTGGAGGACTCCTGATTCTCCTGGAGCCTTTATTCCTATAGACATGGTGTGTGGGGCCGTGGGACGTCACCTAGTGCCAACATGGGTACATGCAGGTTGTGTCCCCAGCAACAGCCTCTCCTGTCTTGTGGGAGAGGCTGCACATCCAGGTGGCTGTGCCTAAAGGCCTGGCAACAGCAGCTTTGCATCACTTGTGGTGCCCTGTAGCCCTGAAAGGGTGTTACAGTGTACTTTGCGTAACAGGGACCTATTGGAAGGTTATGAGTGTTTATTTATGAAGAGTTTGGCATTGCATTTGTTTTTCTAAGGTTTGGTTTCCTGCTCACGTGAAGGCAGTTTCAGGGGACAGCTGTCCTGACTGGTGGGACGTATGTGGTGGTGCCCTTGGCTAGGTGAGGTCTTCAGACCTGACCTTTGCTCTACGCTGAGCGTGGAAACAATGACAAAATGAAAAAAGTGACATCAAAGCAAGAGAGAGCAGAAATGTGCACTGTGGTTTGAAAAGGGCGTAGTAAAAGAAACCATGGTAGATACTTTATGCATTCTCTCCACTATAGTTTTTCTCCCCCCACTAGTAAGGATTGGTTTCTTGCCGATACCTTTCTCCTTTCTCTCCTTTCCTATTCCCACCTTAGCAGTACAGTTGGAGGGGGCCACACACTTCTCCCCAGGTTAAAGCTTAAGGGATGTTTCTTGTGGGTGACTTCCAGCTGTGTAAGAGGAAAACTTGTTTCTCCAGGGTACATAAGGCTGGAGATGTGACCCAAGCCCACAGCTCTCCCAACCCTGATTTCACTCAAGGTGCTACAGCAGCCCCAAAGTCTTGTTACTATATTTCATAATGAGTTTTCTTTTGATTGCCCTAGGTGGTTTTGATGTTTAAAATTTAGACTTCAAGAAAAGGAAATTAATATGAAATTTAAAAAATAAAACCATAGAGAACAACTTACTTGTAGCAAGGCAATCAGAAGAGCTCCTTGCTTCTCCTGGGATGGAGATTTAAACAGTGATTTATTAATCTGATCTATTTCATTTGTCCTAAAAAAAGAAAAAGACAAGCAAAATTGTGTTTATAACAAAGAACCCATATCGGCCTCTGTAACCATGCCTGTGCCCTAATTCTTTTTGTAGATTAAGAAGCCTAAGCCATTGTTATCTTACTGAAAACATAAGTAGACACACTGAAGTAGTATATCATATGATAATCCCAGTCCAGTGGTGGTTTTGGATTGATAAATGTTATCAACAGTTTGTTGGAAAGGTGCACCAGATGTTTTTCCCAGTGAATTCTTGAAGGTTACCTTTGATCAGCCACAGCAGAGGCAAGAGTTTCCTGCTAAGCACTGAGTTACCTGGGCATTATTTACCTCCAGATGAGTCAGTGGAATGAGGGATTGTCACAGAGCAGGAAAGAACAGAAAAAACTGGCAGGTGTCGGATGCCTGACCAGTATTTTTAGGGCTCACTTGCAGGAAGCTGGTATTGCTGGCAGTGCTGGTGTGAACCCATGGCATCAGGCTGCACTGAGGCCTCTCCTGAGGTGATGGCCCGAGGAAGGTGATCCTGAAATGATGCTGAAACCCCACACATCAGGCAACAGAGGCAGCCCAAAGGCTTAGTGTCTCGCAGTTTTTGACAAAACAAAAGGCATGAAAAAAAGCACAGATGGCATCCAGCCACTGCCCTCCAGGAAAAGAGGGGAGATGAGCTCACTGTAAGCAAACAGGATTGCACCAGAGGCATGGCTCGGCCATTAGTCAGTCCTGCCACAGGGCTCTGTGGGATGTGGGCTCTCCTCTGCTGCCAGAAACCCCTGTAACACCTCTAGGGACAGAGCTGGCAGGAATCAGCTGGAGCACTCTGGGGCTGCTAGACCTTGCCATGGGGATCAGGTCCTCAACCTGTTGTCAGAAACTCAGGGGCATGCTGTGGCTGCTGCGTGGAGCCTTCCTTGGCTGGGAAAAGGACACAAAACATGGCACTTGGTTGCAATGGGCAGCAGAGGGTACAGTACACACTTTTTATTGGTGGTGGTAATAGTATCTTGTTTAATTCTTTACTCATACATTTGTGTGTCTCAAGAATAGAACACTTAGAATAAATTACTACAGTGTTTTGTGTCTTCAATACACTTTCTGTAGGCTTCCTTGTGATGTAGACTAGAATAGAACAGAACAGAAGAGAACTATTTCAGTTGGGAAGGATCTACAAGGAATGTATAGTCCAAAAGCCTGACCAGTTCAGGGGAACAAAAGTCAAAGGGTGTTAAGGGTGTTCTCCAAATGCCTCTTCAATGCTGACGATCTTGGGACATCAACCACCTCTCTGGAAAGCCCGTTCTAGAGTTTGTCCACCTTCTCAGTAAAGAAGTGCTTCCTAATGTCCAGCCTAGATGGTGCAGCTTTGAACTGTTCCCATGTATCCCTTCACTGGATCCCAGAGAGAAGAGATCAGCACCACCCTCTCCACTTCCCCTCCTCAGTTAGATGTAGAAAGCAACGAGGTTCTCCCTCAGCCTCCTTTTCTCC
>VYZS01042245.1:0-16446 GCA_013400695.1 Neodrepanis coruscans | reverse complement strand
TCAAGTTGAAAACACCTTCATGCTCACAGAACATCATAAAGGAAAGAAGGAAGCTTAGCATCTCTTTTCTTCTGCAGCAGATAAGTGGCTTTTGTGAAGTGTTTCTGCAGGTTCTGTTGTCTACATTGTAATGCAAAAACCCTACCTGGAAATCAAAGGACTCAGAGAACACAATTTCCAGAGCTGCCAGGTTCAAGCTGGCATTCTCAATTCCCTCCTCTCCTCCCTCCCCCAAGCAGGGCACAGAACCCAAGCTGTACAAATTCTCTCTGATTAAATTCTAAGGGTTATATTTGATACTTCTTATGTTTTAAAGCTCAGTTTAAAACAGCCTCAGATAAGCCTGGGTTTAAGCACAAATTAGTTGGCACAGATGAACTAAAACGTGCTTGACGAGTTTTTGCCCAGAACTGCTCTGAAAGCAGATCAAAGTTCTACAGACATGGCTCAGAATCTGCTGCCCCAGTACACAGGAACCTGCTTTATGTTCTACCCACTAAAGCACCAGTCCTGAATGAGCAGCCAGTTTCCAAGCTCAAAAATGCAGTATCAGGTTATAAAGCAGAGTCATGGAGAGCAGAGTGGCCGAGCTGTGACGTGCCAAGCCCTGAGCAGGAGCCAGACAGCTGATGGGGCTGGGCAAGAGCCACAGGCAAGCACTGTGTTGCAGGGAGCTTTTCAGGAATCCTCCTACAGGGATTTGCAAAAGACTAAACTGCTGCTTGTCTTTCCTGCTGAATGAAATCCTGCAGAGGAGCTCCTGAACAAAATATCCTTTCAGTTTATGCAAACGCTGGCACACAACCTTTACACTCAGCCAGTCAGGCCCAGCACAGTGGAAGGTTTATGGTTCTGAACGTTATAAAAAATTGCTTTGTCTGTCACTTACAGCAACGTTGTTCTGCTCAAGTTCATCTGAGGCTAAAAGGAGCCCAACACTTTTAGAGGGAGGTGATACGTGTGAGGATTCAGCACACAGCCTGCCCTAAAACCAAGAGCCTAAACCCTCCCTTTGGGATACAGATCAGCAAGCAGGGACTCATTTCTAGTGATTTCTAGTGACAAATGGTACAATGTCCTTGTCAAACAAGGTAGAAATTCTTAGGGATATTTATAAGAACAAACCAGTGACCCCCTCTCCCATCACTCCTGCCCACATGCTCAACAGGAACTATCAGTGCTCATGCTCAGAAAATAAACTCCAGACAGCTACACACAGGTTCTTTTCTTGAGTGAGTATATTCTCTGACCCTGCAATGAAGGAACTAAAATTATTAACCCACAAAAACTGTAAATGTATTCATACCCAAAGCTAACCTATATACCACCTATTCCCTATACTGCCCTCCTTTCCATGAATATAGTAATAAACCAGTTCTGGCTGCAATTCTCTGGGACAGCAGAGCAGTGTGTGCTGAGCCTGAGAAACCATCTCATGTGCTTCAAGTGAGAAAGAACCAGTGTTCACTTTTTTTTCTAGGCCTCCTACAGCTTGCTCCCAAGTGACTTCTTCCTCCCATCTGTTTAGACACATGCAGAAGTCAAATCCTGTCAGTGACCTTGAGGAGCCATAAGGAATCCTATAAAAAATTTCAGGAATTGGCTCTTTATAAAACAATATCCCCCTCATGCTTTGCTAATGTAGAGCAAGTCAAGCATCAGGGAAAGGATGATGCCCCTCAGCAATCCTCAGTTTAGTCCTGGGAGAGCAATCTGTGCCATATCCATGTGGTGTTGTTGGGAATGAAGTGAGGGCTTGGGTGGAGAAGGCTGAGCTCCAGATCTGTGACCATCTGTTGAGACTCAGCCAGAGCACAGTGCAGCTTCATTAGCAGGGAACTGGAGTCCTGGAGGAGACAGAAAGGGAGCCAAAATTATCAACATGGAGGATTTCAAAGGGTTACAGCCCACCAAGAAGCAGCCTTTTAATTCTGAGATGTTTCAGTTCAAAGTGCTACCACAGAACTCTGTCTAACTGCTGGTATTTCTAATAAACACTGGCACTGCCAGGTCTTTGATGTGCAGAGAAGAGTCTTGACCAGAGAATTCCACAGATCTTTGAGACATGTCACTCTTCTGGGTGGATGTCAAATGAGGAGGATCCAAGTGGCAGAAACTCACAACCATGTTTTCTTCCCTGTCAAAAAAAAATGAAGGACATTGGCAGAAAAAGCATCACCATCCTTTCTAAACTTTCAAGGGAAAATCATGGGACAACAGAAATGTGGGCCCTGAGCCAAGAAAACCACAGAGCACTGGGGATTACCCTGTTCCCCTGTGTTCAGCAGCTCCTTTGGGTCACATTTGTCCTCTGAGGACCATGGTTTGACATTCAACCAGTTCCAACCAGCTACATGACCCTGGGCTTGAGTGTGTTTTTAACCTTGCAAAGAGCACACAACAGGCAATTCTTATTCCTCCCAATACTCTGCTCCTCACTCTTCTCTCATGCCCAACTCCTTGTTTGGTTTTAATCAACCATTAGGCAGATTAGTATTTCTAGGTGTGCCTTTCAAGGGAATTTCACAGTCTTCTACAGTCATCATGTCACTTCAGAGATCAAAGGAGAGCTTTCCCAAAGGGGCTTTATTTAATTTCTTTTTAAATACAAGAACAAACAGTACTCATCACACTTCTGAACACAACAGAAGCACAGCTTGGAATGGTAAATAATTAAAAAGAAGGTGTATTGTAGGGAAAATACTATTTTTGAACTGATAACATTTCATTAAATATTGTTTAGATATTTATTTTGGTGTAACAATGCATTCCATACCTGGCAAGACTGTTAGAAATAGGTGTGTTTGTAAATGATATTCAATCTAGGAAAGAGCCCTCATGAGATTTGCCAGCTCACAAGTGCCTGCAGTGCCCCATTTCACTCACTGGGACACAACAGGCTCCTTTTCAAGAGGGAAAAGCTCATGTTTGTGTGCTTCTGGTTCTGTGGAGATGTGAGGGAACAAGCAGCAGCAGCCTGGAACAGGGATGTGAGGAGATGTGATGGGCACAGATAATTTTGGAGAACACACAGGTTGGGACAAAAGGGGGGATTTAGAGGCAGGGAGGTGCCCCAGGAATGGGTGGCTCAGATCAGCCCCAGCAGACTGAACAAGTCCCTGCTGATGTTCCATCTTTAAAATTAGAATTGAAGATAAAAATCCAAAGGCAGCAAATGTTGGTCCAACATAAATGAAGTCACCAAGTCAGAGCACAGAGAAACGATTCCTGCACTGTGGGATTTCACAATCCCCCTTCCTGTTGGAGAAGGTATTTGACTTTTAATAGCCTTGTTGGCTGTTCCAGAATTCAGGAACTCATGTCAAAAATATTTGCTGGGCTGACAGGGAGGTGCCAGCACCCTTCCCTACACACAAACTACACCATCAGCACTGTGAAACCAGCAGTGGAAAACTGGAGGATCCAGATTCAAATGCTGTGTTTGGTCTCTGCCATTAATCCCTCCACAGAAGTAACACTCCTGCCTTCCTCCCAGAGGGAGAGGATTTATTCCCTGGCAAATCCCAGTCAGCAGAGAGTCTGGGATTTGCACTGACTCAATCCATCTCCCATTAGCAGGGCCCCAGGACCAATGTGGGCATCAAGAAAAGTGGAGAGCTCAGCAGCAAATCCCAGATGGGCAGCACAGAGCCCCCCTTAGTGCACTGCCCAGGCTGAATTTATTTCTTTTCCCCTAAAATTCCCTTAAGGACAAGGCAAAAAGTGCAAGCAGTTTTCATGATCCAGCCTCAGATGGGATTTGGAGGGATGGCAGAGTGTCATTGGTGCTGCTGGGGGAGTGGGTAAGAAAGGTCAGGGTAGATGTAAGAGGAGTAGAGCCTTTTTAATGATTTAGAGACAGGGGAAACCAGAGAGAGCCCACAGGGGTGTGAGGATCAGCTAAACCCTGGGGGAATGTGCCAGGACAGCATTCCTTTTCAGTGGCTGCCCATTCACCTTCTCTCTGAACAGGTCTGTCTCACTGCAGCAACAATCTCTATGATATTTGTGTTTTAAAAGCATCCATACTTCAGCTCTCTGTGTTCCATAACATTTATCTGGTTGGATATAGGGCAGACTTGCTGGCAAACAGTTGCAGCAGGTTTGAACAGCTGCTCATTTACTGTACTTGTCAAAACTCCCAGCTGGAAAGCTCCTCTTCTGGCTAAAAGGCAGCTGTGAAATCTCTGAAAAACTTCAGAAATCCTTCAAAAATAGAGCTGGTAAATCAGTTTTTTTGAAAGGGGATGGAGGAACCAAGACAAGAAATCCACAGCAGGTCCCAGCTCTGAATGCCTTTGCTTGTGCAGGCATAAAGCCACTCCTGTAAAAGCAGTGTTTTTATTTCCAATACATTCCAACACCACTGAGACACCTGGATCTTCTTCCAGCGCTTCTCAGCATTAGAAACCTCATTCTGCTCATCCCCAACCACATGGTCCTTTTCCTCCCCCAGCACAAACAGAAGGACAGAGTCCCATGGACTGGAGAGTGGACAGATTGCTGTCTTTTCAATCTTGCCATCTCATTTCTTGCCCTGAGTGAGGCAGCAGCCTGTGCTCAGAGCTGTGTCCTACATTCTTGTCCAGCCATGGTGTGATTTCTCAACAGAAATAACACAGTCTCTAAAGCACCACACAAAATCTGGATTTCTTGCCTCACAGAAACATCACAGTACAAGTCCAGCTCTGGGCAGAACATATTTTTTACCCACCAGAGTTACAAGCAGCATCTGGGACTTCAAAAACATAGCAAGGTATTTTTAAATCTGTGTTTTTCTCAATTAGTTTATTTGGCAATTTATGAGGTGTTGCAGCTTCTCCTGCCCACACAGCTCTTGGGGATAAGAGGTGAGAAAAAATAAATGCATAAAAATAGAATCATGATAGTTTAAGAGCTATTTTTATTTTACATTTGCTACTAATTTGAAAGCAACAGTTACTTTAGACATCACTTGAGATACTCTTGAGAGCTTGTACACCTACCTTTCTACATAACTCCAGCTTATACCTATTGCTTAAATACAACAAGCTCACAACCTTTTTGAGCTGGCACTTTCCATCTATTGTGCAGTCTCCAGACAGCTGCCATCTTTCCCACTGCTTCCATCTCCTTCTGGGTGTTTGAAAATCTCCAGCCATTCCAGATCTGACACTGCCTTCCACCGTGCACTGCTGTCTGGGATGCACTTACTGATAGAGGAATCAGACCCAGCCTTGTGAGTCACAGGAGTCTTTGTGCTTTTCTGCTCACACTGAATTCCAGGTCTCTCTTCCCAGCTTTTGTTTTCATTATCAGTCCTGTCAGACGTGGTGGAGCTCTGGGTCCAAGTACTTTGCAAATCTACACAAGATTTGATGTTGAGCCAACACTCGTACGAAGGTAAAGACGCCTCAAAGGTTTGTGGCTCTCTGCTTTCCACTCCATTCTCACCAATTTCCCTGTTTCTCAATGGCTTGGTGTTGTTTGCCCTACAAAATATTTCACTGTCTAGCTCATCAAGGCTTGATGCAACATCCTGCTTTTCTCCTTCTTCCACAGGCACAGCCAAGCCTTTCACAACGTTCTGACTCCGGTTTAAGAAGGCTGAGGTAGTTTCCTCCAAGTCTGATGCATTCAGTAACTGTCTGTTATCTGCTTCACACATCTGAGGGGTGGCTTTTACTCCGCTTTCTGGAACTGCTGCAGTTCCCCACTCCTTGCACATCCTGTGGGTGCCCTCAGTCCTGCCCATGTCTGTCTTGCTGTGGCCTTCAGAGGCAGAGAATGTCACCCTTGTGCTACAAGGGCACGACAAAAACAAGTCAGAAACACTGCAGGTAAAGAGCAACCACAACTGCAACTCCCAAAGCTCTACACAGACAGTGCTGTGGGAGCTCAAAACACCAACAGGCAGCTGATTCCTGCCAAAACCCCACAGAAAGTCTGCCCAGATCTGGCTGTTCCTTTCCAGAATCACTCTGAGAGTTCCCTCATGTTTTACACAGCGTGGTGGTTCTGTCTGAACCTCCAGGGTGTGCACCACCAATTCCTTAAGTTTACTTCCCAAAATAAACTTTGCTTTTTAAATAAAAGCAGCATAGTGAGCCAGATTAACACCCCCACCACCAGACTGTTTCATTTTCTAAAAACTCCTGGGCTGTCTGGCCTGATACAACCCCTCAGTCTGTGGCTGGTGTTGAGGGTGTCTCCTGACCAGCTAAAAAACAAGGGACTTGAGAACTCCACTGGATGTTTGTGGTTGAGTGCAGCAAATCCAGCCTGACCCAGCACACACCTCTGGGAGGATGTGAGTTGTGGTTGAACAGTGAGGCCTCTAAAAACAAACTGTGAAGAAAAGAAGAAGAAATTACTTTACCTCCTTGTATTTGCCACCTTTTCGTGCTTTTGCCTTGAGTCCTGAGGGGTCTCTGAGTTGCCATGAAGGAACTGTAAACCACTTTGCTGCTTTATATAGACCTGTTAAAGACAGTGATGGGCATTAGTGAGAGTCTGGGGTGCAGGAACAGCATCATCAGCTACCACACATTGTTTGCCTTCCAAAAACACCCTCAAAATGTTTTTATAAACCAATACCTGTAGCTAAACTATTGTCAAAGACTTCCAGATCTAAGAGGATATCTCTGCATGTATTTAGGAAAATAACATTTTGCAGCAAAAAACTAATTTCTATTAAAGAATAGAACCATAAATACAATATCATTACCTGGTTGTTATGTTGTTATTATATTATTCAATGTTACACAATTACAGGTGATGAGGGCATTTGCCTTTCACTGCAGAGCATTTTTTGAGAAGGTTATGTACAAGATAATAAACCCATCAATTATTTGCAATTAAAAAAGAAAGGAATATGCTTCAAGAACCTCAACTGAGAGCAGGTGAACACAGAGGGTTTAAGTTTTCTCTTGACCTCTGCTGAGCTCACCTTGGGCAGGTGTGTACACCCCACTCCTGCTGCCCTGCATGTGACTTCCCCAGCCTGGCACCAATAAATCAACATTCTACATTTTTGCCAGCAAGGCACAAACAAAAAATTGGATTTACCCCCCCTTTGAATTATTAATATCTAGATCTAACTTTTTTATACTGTTCCATGCAGGTCTGATGTTCCTGAAAGTTCCAGAGTAGAAACACAGCCAGGGCTGTACCTGTCTCAGATTGGACAATTCCTTTTCAATCCGGGCTTGTTTAGACTTGGAAAACTGATAAAGTTGATCTTTTCTCTGTTCTTTCTCCACTGTTTCAAAACATACACAGTTTTTTTAATTACTTAAAGTGAATAAATACAAAGCAAGTGCTTCTTCTAACACTGTGTCTGTGCTGGTACCAAACCAAAACAAAGGCATTTTATCAATGGGACCCATTTCCCCCCCAAATAAAAGAGCACAAAAACCACAAGACAACTAAAGAATCAAAGTGTTTTCCTTCAGCTTTTCCTCAGCACCTGGATTCATTTTACAAGCACCAGTGTTGTGCTTCATTGACTGATTTAATTTGTTCAGAAAGGAGGGGAAAGGGGGAAAGGAAATTCAGTTAATTAATTCTAATTCTTCTTTGTACAAGGAAGTGCTGGCAAATACTTCCAAATTCTATTGTTTTTAAAATACTTAGACAGGGGATCAGTATCTGGCAAAGATAATGGCAGAGTACAATCACCTCCCAGCAGAGGACATTTTTGGCCACCTAATCTTTCAAGGTCTCTATGGCTTTGTCCCCAAGCTACTGCAGTGACCCATCTTTCTTATCCAGAGCAGCACTGAAATGTTCCTCCACCCAAAAACAAAGGTATCATGGAGAGCAAGTACCAGTTTACCTTAAACCAGCCCAAACCCAACCATCTTGCCAAAGAAAGCAAGAGAGAAGAGAATTTGTAACATCTGTACAAATACCAGAGGGAGTGATGGGCTGGGAACTTCAGAGGCCTTTAGGTTTTGCATATGGCTTTTTTCAGTAGGGGCCCATTTCCCATGCAGAAAAATCCACCCCTAAAAATGTACTAAACAACAGGAGAGACATGAAAGTCTCAAAATTTGCAGGAGAGAATCCTCTGAGTCATTTGCTCCTCCACGTGTAACCACCCTGGTGAACTTTGTGCTTTCACAAGGTTCTATCAACTGGCCCTGCTGAAGTGCCAGACCTTGCTTTCACAGAAGAACAGCACACAAGGGACACTCTTCTATTAAAACTACAAGGAAGGCAGGTAAGAAGCTGCTTCCTTCACAGGTATTAGTGAAGTGCTGCCTGAAGTCCCTGACTGCCCACTTTTACCTGCAAGTGCCAGCTCACTCCTCAGGCAGCCATTCTCTTCTTTCAGGTGAAGGATTTCCTCCCCCTGCCTGCTGTTCTCCTCCATCTTTGCAGAGAGGACATCTACAAAATGAAATGCAGCATTTCCCAGAACGAAGAGGAATTGTGCAGGGTCTCCACTCAGTTAGGTCCCCAGCCTAAACATTTACCTTTCAGCTTATTTGTTTGAAGGATCAGTTCTTTCAGTGTCAGTTTGAGCTCCTTCTGTTCTCTGTTGAGGCAGAAATCCTCTGACTTCACTGCACGCAGTGCACTTTCCAGCTTTTTTAATTTGGAGGTAAACTCAGTGATGTGAGCAGTTGTTTCAAGCAAAGCATTGTCCTGAAATAGGAAACAAAATGTGTTCTTAAGTTTTATGTTATGGATGGAATTTGGACAAACCAACTGCAGTAGTTACAAGTGGCTTCACAGATTTTCCTTCTCAGCTCTGGAGGAATAAAAACCAAAATCAAAGCCTGGAAACGAGCTTGTTTATGAAAATAAACCAGTTTATTGTTTGTTGGGCCACTTTTCCCTCCTCAAACAAGCCTAAGAGCTAAACATGAGTGAGATCAATGGTGACAGAATCCAACAAAACTGCAGTTTGACCACATTTAGTGCCCCTGAGACAACAAATGTTACCTTCAGCTTGAGCATAGTGAGAAGCTCCTGTTCCCTTGCTTGCAGCTGGCCTGTTTTAACAGACAGTTCCAAAATTGAGCAGTGGAGATTCTGGTTTTTCTCCTAGTGAAGAGAAATTAAGTGTCAGCTATTGCTTCAGTGATTCAAAGTTGCCATTTTTGCATCCACAACGTTCTTTAAACATTGTGAAGGGCCCTCTGGGATTCTCAGCAAGCTGGAGAGAAGAGGGCTGGAGTAAAAGCTGTTCCCCAATTTGCTTGTGATCAAGAGTCTTAACACCCTGCATGTCTTAGTTCATTTATTAGCTCATAATTAGTTCAATTAGACAGATAAAATGTAGAATACTGCTTCATTTCACTGCACACAGATTAAAAATTACCCCACTCATACAATCATTGCCAAATCACTTAAAACCCTTGAACACTAATTATTTTCATATCCTTCAACCAGTTCATCACAGTAATCAAAGCTCTAAATAAAACCTCCTGGAACTTCCTAAAAAAGCACCAGCACTGCTCTGGGAGCAGCAGTGCCTCTTGCAATCCCAGTTTTGGTTCTGAGCAGGGTTCCCCAGACCAAGCAGACAAACAGCAGACTCCAAATTCTAGCTTAGAAAAGCCTTTTTTGCTCCTTCCCCCTCTCCTGTTTCCTTCCTCCCCAATAAATCAGAGCTATACTTTAATATAACATTACTGACAAATGCAATTCAGGAGCCCTAATATGAAATATTCATTCACCAGTGAAGTTCCCAAATGCCACTGGCACTCTGTGCATGCACAGACTGCAAAACCAGACCATTACTCAACCCCTACCTCCAGAGCCTGGCAGTGAACAGATGAATCTGTTACTTTTTGAGTCAGCTCTTTAAACTTCTGCTGTGTATTTTCAAGTGTTGCCTTACTGTCATTCTGCTGAGACTCTAAGAACTGCAGCCTTCTGGTCAGTGATTTTATAACTGCATTTTTGTCATTCAGCTCACCTGGGAAGAAAGGAGACAAGGTTATCTGTGAGGGAACAGCTCAGAGACTCTTGTGAGATTTTTTTTTAAAATCTCAGAAATAATTTAACCCAGTGTTTTAAAATCATGCAATGTAGAAATGGATGCTCATGTTGCACATTCCAAAGCAGGATTCCCTGGAATCCTGGGAATGGGGAGCTCTGTACTGTCAAACAGCTGTTCAGAGCCAGGTGTTTCACTGGGGGGGTTGTGGATGATGTCAGAGCTGTGCAGCAGAACCCCAGGGCACACCAGCACCTTCCAAACTGTTCTCTCCCCCCACACTTATTTAATCAGATTATTCTTTAAGGAATTCACAGAAGCAATTTACACACTCCAACAACAAGGAGCTTTCTGATTATCACCCCCTTTTTAAGATCAGATCCACCGTGTAAATTCAGATCTCAGAAACTGAGACACAATTTAAAGGCTGGAGGGTAGGAAATGGCTCCTTATGTGATGCAAAGCTGCTGTTGAGGGCTCAAAGCACCTGAATGTGCTTTAAACGACCGAGATCTTACCCTTCCCACACACACTTACTGGTTAACAAGCTGCATCGTTCTGCTAAAGTCAGTATTTTGTGGCGATCACTTTCCCAGGCCCGAATGTGCCTCTGGTGCACTGCAACCATGTCATTGAGCTCCCTGTCACGATCCTTCAGTTCTGCAATTAAAAGCTGCAGTTCTTGCCTGTGCTTCTTAATGATGCTGTTCTCGAGGTTCGGGCTCAGTTCCTATAAAAGGTGAGACACGGGATGCTGAATGCGAGGAAGCAACGAATTCCTCTGACGATAAACTCGAGGGGGGGTTATTTTAAGCCGAAAACACGCTTATATTATAAATAGAAACCACTGCAAAGTAAGTTCTTCATGGCTGTGGGCCCTTTGACTGAAAGAAACCCTTCGCAGGACAAGCGGTACCCGCTGCGGGCCGTGACTCAAACCCGCCGGCGGCACAATGAGTAATCCCTACCCGAAATAGAAACGTTTTTTACCTGGGACGAAGCAGAGCTCAGCCGTGACGAACCCATGGGGGCCCGCGGGCCACAGCCCAGCGACACCGACACCTCCCCGGGGCTGTCGCCTTCACCATCGAGGCTGCCGAGGGCAGCGCCCCGTCACCCGCCGGGGCCGCTCCCACCCTGAGCGAGGACAAAGCGCCGCTCAGCGCGGGCCGAGGGGCCCTCGGATGCCACCAGCGGGGCCGCTGTCCCGGCTCCTCCCGTGCCCTCAGCCCCGCAATCCCCGCCCGTTGTTTTACCCCCCGTTAATCCCCCGTTACCGCCCGGCGCCCCCGACACACCGCACGCCGTTGGCCGAAGCTCCGCCCCCCCGGAGCCGCGGGGCCGGTTCGAGTCCCGGGGACGCCGGTTCGAGTCCCAGGACTGCCGGTTCGAATCCCAGGGCCACCGGTTCGAATCCCGGGACCACCGGTTCGAATCCGGGAACACCAGTTCGAGTCCCGACCCCGCGGATTTGAGTCCGGGGTCCCCGGGTTCGAGTCCCGACCCCGCCGGTTCGACTCTTCCACCGGCGCGGCTGTGACTGCTGAAAGAACGTCCTAATTAATAACGTTGTTAATAGGGGAAGAGGAAGAACCTGTCCGATCCTGCTCGGGGATAAATGGGACAACTGCAGAGCTACAGTTGTCTCTGGAAAGATGCCATTCCCACCTAAATCAATGGTTTGTAAAGCCACTGAAAAAATGGGATTTACATGTAAGGAACAGGGCTTGTGACACATCAGCCCCTTGGCTTTCAGCTCACGGAGGTTGTGCAGTGCCTGGAGCACGTCACTTCCAGGGCTCTGCCACCAGGGAGCATTTGTTGTTATTAAATGGAGAAGTGAAATAAAAAGCATTCAATCTGTGCTCGAGGCTGTTTGTGGGAGTAGAGAGCAGAGTGTGCAGCTGGAACCCCCCCTCACCTGCTAACACAGCCCCTGCAATTCTTCTTTTCCTGTAAGGCAGTTGGATGTAAAAAACCCAGCAACTGTATTCAGTGAGGAACAGTAATTTTATTTAAATCTACTTCATGCCTAAGCATGGTAGAACCCCAGTTTAACTTTGGCAAATATCACAACAAAAAAGAAAAAAAAAGAACCAAGCAGCCTATACAGAACAGTGAAAATGCCAAGGATACAGGTTCTCCACAGTTTCACTGCAGAGCAAATGGATTGAGAAGCCTGACTTTGGCTACATCATTTATAACCATTTAATTAAATAAAGGTAGTCTTTCACTTCTTGACTTCCCCAAGATCTTCGATGCTATCATCATCCACCTAGGGGGAAAAAAAGGCAAAACACAGTAAATGAAGTGTATTTTCTTTGTATAGGCCTCACTCAATAGTCACCCCTTTAAATGTGATGAAGGGTGGGAGAAATAAACTTCACAAAGAAGCCACAGATATTTGACAGCTGGGCTGCAGGGTGGGAATGCAGCAACTGCTCTTTTATTTTTGTGCAACAATCTGTGCTGCCAAAGATGAAACCCTCTTCCAAAACCATTCCACCTTGTGGAAAAGTGGATTCCTGACAGAAGAAAAGGTTTCTTACCTCAGGCCACTTCTCCTGGATTACATCAATAATGTCATCTGTAAAGTCCCCCTGAATGATGATTTCATCTTCTCCCGTTACTGAGGCACCGCAGGAAAATTTCTGAGCAAAAAACCTTTGTGCTTCCTTAAGATCAATCTCTGTTGAGGGGAAAATGGACAATGCAAGCACAGCCATTGACATGGAAGTATTTTCTCAACCCTCAACTGTTGGAAAAGTAGTGGCAGTTTACAGTTAAAGCTTTGTGGTTGCCACTGAAAGCAAAGTCTGCTGTTTACACCCAAAACATCTGAGTCTACAGACCCAGCAAAAGCTTCAGGGTAAAAATAACTGAATGTCCTCTACACATTCTGCTCAGGTGGGTTTGTGCCACAAACATATGCAGAAATGTTAAAAACCACTCCCAAGGCTAAAATTTACCTTTTTAACAGAATTCATGGGTCAGTGTGTGAAGTGTCAGTCTCAAGAACAGCTAAAATTAAACATATTCACAGGTTTGATGGAAATAAGAATTTTTTTGAAAATAAACATCTTAATAATTAAAGACAACAGACTGCTCTGAAGTCCAACAAGTGAATTGTTGTGGGAAACCCTATTTAAAAAAAACCCTGTAGCCCTGTTTGTTTGAAAAAAATGTGGAAATAAGGACCTGAAGAACTTATCCCTGAGGGAAGTTGGTGTATCTCTGGAACTGCTAAAAGCACCTGGGAACTTTCACCTCACCCAGAGAGAAGCAGATCCCTCAGTGGAACACAATCAGAAGAAACAGCATGAGGTCAAAGGCAGGCACATCCAAACCCAGGAGAAAGCTGTGACTCACCAAACGTTGCGAGGCCACAGACTCTCGTGACGTATTTTTTCTTTGCTCTGGGAATTTTGGCTATTGTGACTTTCTGTGGTACAGTCTTCTTTTTCTGTTTTATCTGACCTCTCCCACCTTTAAAACAGAGCATAGGGTTACATGATCAGTTCAGTGACGTCATATTTCATCAGAGGAAAAAAGCATTTAAGGGTGGATTTAAGCCCTATAAAGAAAGAAACTGTTCTCTGTCCGAGTGTGATGGGAACAAAAATGAATTTTGCACACATGTAAGGAACAGGTAAGGAAGATCCCATGTCATCAAGGCTCAGTATTATGAGAAATAACAATATATAGATGTCAAATGTGTCCAAGGACAGGCTGCACAGCAGAACTCCACTACAATGAGCTTCTCCCCACACCTCACTAATCCCAGTGTTTGCTCTACATTTAACTGCTCCTTCAGGAACTGTCCTTTGGCTGCAACCTGAGGAACAAATTGTTATTTTCATGTTTGTCATGGGTTTAACATCCTCAGGGTCTGTGTCTGAGGCAAAGCAACCTGCCCATGTTCACTTACTGAGGCCAAGCTGGGTTACACAGATTAAATTCCACACATCCACGCAGACCCCAAACACAACACACACCTCTGAAACAAGGCAAAACATCATTTAATACCACCTTCCCCACTGCCTGCAGGGACACTTCACATCTCAGGCATTCCTTAGCCAAGAGTAAACCATGAAAAAGATGCATTCCACTAATTAGGGCTCTCCAGGTCAGATTAAGATCTTGGCTAACTTTGGTTACACACTCATCAAGTTACTCCAGGGTAACCAAAGTTTCATCTTCCTGAGCCTTCTCAGCAGGAAAACCTGAAGAATTTATGACAAGCAAACTAAGCCCTGAGACTTCCTTTTTCTCACACACAGCACTATGTTATTATAAATTGATATCTGATGATTTCAAGACAGCAAATTTCTGTCTAAAAACTGCTCCAGCAAATTCCTGCAGTGTCTTTGTAAGTTCAGGCCTGTTTTTCCTCTTACACTCAGTCTTAAACCACCACACTTAACACCACACTCTGAGTTTTGATCAAACTTTGGATGCTACAAGACAATCTCTAAATATTTTAAACCCTGTTATTTTAGAGTCAAAAACCAGACTTGAAAACTCACCATCCCACCACACACAATAAATCAATGTGGGAAGAAAATGTTCTGCAATCCCTGGGAAAAGCATCCAAGCTACAGAACATAAATTGCTGCTGTCACTGCACATGACAAGGCAAACAAAACTGGTCACCAAGACACAAAACCAAAACATCTGCAGTGATATGTGGCCTAAAATATGAATCTTACTGGGTATGAACCATAATTTCTGCAGCATTAACCACAACAGGCATATTAATAACCCCAGAACTCTGATTTATGCTGGAAAGTATGAAAAGTAATTAAACAGACAGAACCCCAATGATAGGAGGGAAAAGTGTGTTTAAATTGTTTCACTTTTTATCTTCCAAAGTTGGGCTTTGAAAATGTTTTTCTTTGGTGGCAGGAAGGATGAGACACAGGTCACCTTTCCCTGGATATCTCTGCCCCTGCTGTCCAACACTTCCCCCAGCACAGGTCACTGCTGCCACCAGGAGAAGGACATTGAGTGTGTGAAATGCAGGGAATTTGTGCCCTGGGCCAGGCCAGCAGGTGAGAAAGGGATGCCCCCAAACTGTTTATAAACCAGTACCACAAGCAACTAGTTAGACCTTGCCTCTCTTTTGCTTCTTCTTCTCCTCTTCTTCTCCTCCCGCAGTCCCTTGGCCTTCTCCAACCCCAGCTTCTTGTTTGGGTGAATTTTCTTAAATGCATCAGAAAGGAGAGAGGGAGGGGGATAAAAAGAACAAAATTAGTGGTCAGACACTCACAGCCCCACAGGAACAGAAAGGTCCAATGATATTTTGCTAAATCAGGACACTCTGCTCAAGTGCAGCAGCCCCTTGACTGATGTGTGTGAGATCTTCATTACAGTATTTATGCAAATGAGACTCCAGCATTTATGCAAATGAGACTTCAGAAAAGCCTCAGCTCAAAGATACAGCTACAATTCCAAGCCAGGCTCTTCCACAGACAGACAGAAATTAATGATAATGTTAATATTGACATTCCAAGTACAAATTAACAAGTGCTCTGTTATTAATGACCTTTCCTCCAGCCACCCACAGACATAAAACCCCATAAACTAACTTTGATGGGAAGGTTGAGTAGGAACCTTAAGAAAGCTCAAATATTATTATTAAAACTCCACATCAATTATTTCGTGTTTTCTAAGATTACCAAACATTTTTCATCCAAAAGAATGGGAGACTCCTAAGAAAATGATGAACTTTCATGTGATACAGAAAGAAAAGGAAAGAGATGAGAACTGGACAAGCCCAAAGATTTTTGAAAATGTGTGAGGGCACACAGAAAACAGGTAAAGATTCTTACCTACTGTAAGTTTTGCAAACTCATCTGGAAAATTCTTCTCTAACCACTGTCTGCATTTAGTCACATCAGGCATGTATTCACAGTACTAGAGGAAAGTCACAGGGATGTTGTTAGTGGAGGAATGACAAAACATGTCACAGAACACACCAAAAATCTATTTGCTACTCAGCTCAGCCATTTCTCCAGAGAAATACTGTGTGAGGACATAGGAAACCTCCTGTCATCCCAAAGATGGCAGTGGCTGAAGCACAGAACTGCCACAAATGTGGAAAGCCAGAAAAGATCAGGGAGGAGTCACAGGACAGGGAGAAAAAAGCTGGACAACAAAAAAATTTTAACTCACCTCTGTTGGCAATGAACAGACTGGAGGAAAAAGGGGAAAAAAAAGAACAGATTACAAAAGAAGTTCTTCACAGACTGAGCATTAAATTCCAAATCACATAATCTTCTGACTTCGGAGGGACCCACAAGAATCATCAGGTCCAACTCTCAGCCCTGCACAGGACAACCCCAAATGGTATCCTAATTTCTGGTTAAAATCCCACATTGACTCAAAAAACATTATTGATGCCACTCCCCCTTTTAACTCCCCTGTGCTCACATGCTCTGCATTGGATAAAACCATCCANAAAATCCCACATTGACTCAAAAAAACATTACTTTATTGATGCCACTCCCCCTTTT
>VYZS01042242.1:16862-33305 GCA_013400695.1 Neodrepanis coruscans | reverse complement strand
TAACTCTGAAAACTCCCAACATTTTCCTTCCATTGTTACTTTTGCTTTTTTCTTTTAACTGTGTTAGCTGTTTTCTTGTTTGTTATTCAAGGAAAGAAGAAAAAAGATTCAACTTTTTGCTTTGTTAGACAGAGCTGACTTTTGACCCTTTGAGTAAAGGTGCCTCCGGCCACAAAGTTTAACATGTGTAATAGAGATTTATAGGGAGGGAAGAGAAAGACTTGATGAAATAAATATGTTGTTGAAAAACTGGGATCCAGCAGGAATAAGGAGCTGATTTTCTGGTGGACTTACAAGTTTCGTTCTACACATGGTTAAACCCTTCTCCATTCTTTAAAAACCACCATGTCCCAGTGAATGGACAGCATCTATGGCATCATGGAGTCTCCTTCAGTCTCTCTGCAGTTACAAAGCAAGAGTATATGCTTGACTTTTACTTCTGTTATTTAATTCAAAGTGTTTTGCCCAAGTGATTGCTTTTGTTTTGTATTTCTTTCAATTGCAGTCTGTAAGATACTCTTGTAGCAGAACTGTACGGTCACCCATGTCCATGAGACGGTGTGAGGCATCTTAATCCTACCCAAATACTTTTGAGAAAACAAATTAAAAAGGCCTATGTCAGTATACATTTTTCTGAGACAGTGCTATGAAAGAAAGGTTTAATTCTTGCTATAAAAACTTTCACTGTATGTTTCTGTTAGTATAATTTGTCATCCTCTTTTTTCTTAAACTTGTAGCTAGCAGCTATATAAGAAGTACAAAAGAACGTGGACCTTGTCTATTTATAGTCTAACTACTACTTTTTTTGGAACGTAACAAAATTCTCTGAATTTATCAGAAACTTTTTTATTCCCATTAAATTTAAAATGTTCTATATAAATTATACAAACATTTTGCTTTTTTAAAAAGAGTATTTCTCTATGAGTTTTGAAGGCGAAAGGATGGCAATTTAATTCTCATATTGTCTCCTACATGTTCTTCTGATCAATATATTTTCTTCACTTTTCTATAGCGTTCTTTATTTGACTATGATTTTATTTCTGACCCTTCTTCCAAGACCCATAAAAACTACAGTGTGTTTTGCTACAGGTTTACATAACCTCTAAATCAGTTATACTTTTACATGTGGCTATTTATGTTTATTAATCATGTTTAAAAAGGCAAAGAAAAAATGGATTTGCAAATTAAGTGACATAAGTCTTCCATCAGAAGCCATTGCTGTTCTGCAGTCACATCCAATTATGTTTTGTAGCAAATAAGAAGTATCACTTTTTCTAAAGAACCCAGTTTAAATTGTCTGGAAAATATTACCTTTATGAAGAACTAATTTATTTTGTTTCTTATGACTTTCTTAACTGCTGTCTTATTTTCTTTCATCTATTAATGCTGCATGTCTGTGTGGTATAATATATTTTAGCCCAGGACCTGAAGGGATTTCTGAATAGAACTGAAATTCGTTATAATGCTAATAATTTGTGTCAATTTTAATACTTTTTTTCCAAAAATAATTAAGAAACTAATTAGAAAATGGACAATTATTGTTTTATTAAGATATTAGTAATAGTTTTATAGAGTTCAACTGCTTCCATAATTTTTGGGAACACAAAACTTTTCATTTACGTGGGTTTCCATGTATTGTACAACCTGTTATAATTAGTTGAAGGTTCCTTTGTTTCCATATTTCAAACAAAAATATATCTTATTGTCGGAATTGCAATTGTACTAACATTTGCAAATTGCTGCCAGCAGTAGTAGCAGAGTGTCATGTTTTTACCACTAGGAGGCGTGGTACTGACAAAAGAGACCCGACAGAAGCAACACACCCAAAAAAAAGAAACAAACAAATAACAAGATTTATTTTACACACACAGAAAACTGACAATAAAGCGCAAAGACAGACAAATTAAGCCCTTCTGGGTCCCGCGGCCAAATGAGAAAACTCTAGGGTAGCGGCAGGTTCTCTGCCGGGGCTCCTGAAAAGGCACCAGGACAATCAGAAAAAGCGTGACTTCAGCTCTTCCGGGTCCCATAGCCGATTAGGAGAACTCTAGGGTAGCGCTAGGTTTCTGCTGGGCTCCTGAAAAGGCACTGGGACAATTAGAAAAACCACGACTGCCCTCCCTCCTTTCCCTGGGAAAAAAAAACCACTGCTGATAAAAAGATGTGGTCCTCAATCCATGCCACTGAAGTCGCCAATTGGCCCGCACGCGGGGGCCAAACTCGGTGCGGAGGTGAGTAGAGATGTTATTCCGACCAGCACTGCTGATGGAAAGATGTGGTCCTCAATCCATGCCACTGCCGGTGAAGTCACCAATCGGCCCACGCACGGGGCAGGACTTGGCGCAGAGGCGCGTAGAGATGTGACCCCGGGTCACATGTGACCAGGTCCGGCAAAGAAAGAGAAAGATGGCGGCCCCGCTTGCCTTTTTATAGGGGACCAATCTTTGCGCATGCGCAGGCGCCCCCTGGGCGACTTTCCCTCTCAGATTGGATGGTCAGCACCCTGGAACTGCCCCTAGTGAGGCTCTGCGTGCATGCGCAGAGCGCTGAGCCGGGCTGGAAGCGGCGGTGGCTCCGGGCGGGCAGATCTGGCCATGGAGGTGCCCCCGGTGCTCCCGGGACTGGCCGCCACAGGGCGCGGGCCCCCATGGCCCCACCTGGCACCCCGGGGGGTCCCGGCACCACCCCCGGGCTACTCCAAGCCACGCAAACCCCAGCCGCATGCCGCGGCGGCCCCCTGCCACGGGGTGGGGGTGGGGGGGGCCCACCAGCATCCCCACTCCACTCTATGAGCACGGGAGACCCACCGCGCACGTGCGGAGCACCGAGCCTGCACTGGGGTCGGCGGCCCCCAGGAGCGCCAGCAGCCCCCAGGGCCTTGGAGCCGCGCCCGCAAAACAGCTGGGGGAGGCCCCACACCCCCATGGGCAAGCTGCGCAGGGCTGCGGCAGCCGCCCCCACTGGCCCAGGAGGGGCCGCACCCACACCAGCGCCGCGGGTGGGGGCGGAGGATGCCCATTCCCCGACTCCATCCTGCCCGCCGGTGGGGGAAAGGGGGAAAAAATGGCTTTAGCTTCAACACATTACGGAGAGAAAAAGAAGAGGCATAAAAAATTTGCAGATCGTTAAGACTTCCTAAAACCCTTCTTTCCTGTCAAATATCACAGTTATGTAGAAAAACAGAAGTTAGCAAAGGATAGCATACTTCAGTTGTAGTGGAAACTCTCAGATTAATAGTATGATGTATGTAGGTCAAATCTATTTTGATACTAGAATAATGTAAGGGGGAAGGGAAGGGCTGCAAGTATATTTTTCATTACACTAAAGTATATGCTTCCAGTGGTCTTTTGGTCAGTCATTAACTTCACTAGATGAAAGACGAGAACCTTGATGTATCAAGGAAACTTCCAAAAATACCTACATACTTATAGTCTGATAATATTCTAGCAATAATCAGAATTAATGTGCAAAGAAGTGCATCAGTACTTCAGTTTTGATCTAAAGATAATGCTGCAGGACTATGAGTCTGCAGGTAGTTGAAATATAGAAAGTTCTTCCAGAGTAGTTAAAAGAATATTATAAAATAGAAATCTGGCTTATGGCTATGGAAAGAAAATATGACAGAAATATGAAGAAATATATGTGAATTGCAAATTAGGTTGGAAAAGTAGAAATAACGTATTTATAACAAGTACTGAAATGTAGAAAGTAAATTATTATTTGATGTATGTTGTTATTACAGTAGGTGTATACCTAGTGCCTTCAGCGACTGAATAGGAATTTCAGTATGAATGGAAAAGATCTTTGATTTGCCATGTTCATTTAGTGGATTGTCGTTCAGGATGGGTACAGTTTGGAGAGTGAAGTGGCACAAGATGAAGGGAGGCACTTAATCACTTTAACCTGGCTTATGCAGCCAAATTATCTGACCACAGTAAAGCTACTGTATTTGATGTTCTTCTAAAAAGTTAATCTTTTAAGTAGATATGCCAGATTCTCTGTATTTTGAGCCCCAGGTAAACGAGACTTCTTTTATCATTTCCTGTCAGTAACAAAAATGCATCACTTATATAGGATTTCTGTGTATCCTCAGTAATGACTACATTAATATGTACTCCAAAATGTATTGGATGAAAATCTTATTTAGATCTCAAAAAAAGAAGTTAATGTCCAGGCTTGTCTGTATGAGACCTCAAATTGAAAGATTTTTATTATTTTTATTAAGATTTTTATTATCTTTATTATGGTAGTCTAACAACTTGGCAACAGAACAACCTGTCCGGGCGTTACTCTAGAGGTTACAACTTCAGAGCTGATTACAATCATATATATGTGAGCTCCAAGCTCTCTATGAAGTGAAAGTTTTATAGGCAGGCTACAAGTAGCAAGACTAAATATATAAATTTCTTATCTAGGACATTGCTTAATACATTTTTACCTTCTTGCTCAGGGTAGAGTGCACCCAACCAGCTCAGACTCCAAGCAGTGTGTACTTACACTAGTCACAGTAGGTGACTGTGTAGATTGTTGGAAGACTACATTGACCTGAGGATAATAACTAATTTGCAAAAGAAAGCTTTAAATATTTGACACTTCAACAAAAACATGCTATGGAACAGAAGTATTAGTCTCAGGAAGGTATGTAAAGTGAAATAAGCCTTGGTAAAATAATTTTTGTCTGAAAAACAAATAAACCCACAAGTGGCAAAATGTGCAAACATTTCTATCAGCCCAGAAAAACATGTTCAATTTTTTACATTTAATTGAAAACTACTCATCTAGGCTGTTCTGTAGACAAAGCCGTAGAAGGAGCCAGCATGTATTCAGGCAGAAAAAAGCTAAAAAAAGGAAGAAAAAAACAAAATAGCAAAATGACACTCTTTTGATGTGTAGGTAGAGGAAAATCAGCCTCTATCTAGAGAGTATTCCTATAATCCATACTTTCTGAATACTGCTCCTTAAACAATCAACTTATTTTTTTCCCTTTTTTTCATGACAATGTCTGTTATAAGAGAAGACGGATTTTAATCCTTTCCTCTCCTTCTGGGCTGTAATCTATTTATTTCTATTACATAGGGTTTGGGTTTTTTGACCTGATTCTCTATTTGTCTCAGCTGTTCCTTTGTAGAAGACGGAATGCAGTTTCCCAGAGTTGGTGGAGACTATTTGCCCTGTTCTGATACAGAGCAGTAGCAATACAGAGCCTGGCTCAAATTTACAGAGCGAATCTGACTTTCAGGTTTAACATTTGACACCAGGATTTTCCTATTGGATACTTGTGGCCAGTGTAAGAATTAATAATTTTAAGAAAACCTTCCAACATCTGCATCATCTTCTCAGTCACATCCCACATTCAGTATGGAAGGACAATGCAAAGTCCAGAGATGCAGAGATCCAGAGATTTAAAACAGTTCTAGTTGGAAGTGTCTTAATTCCATGGCAAATCCACATGACTTATGAAAGGGTCAAAGCTCAGTGGAAAAATGTCCCATTATTAATAAGCTAACTCTTAAAACAAAACAGCTTGTTTGGAAAATACACACTAAACATTCAGAAGCTTTTGATACAGGAGCTGGTTATTAATTGGATTCAGATTTTTCAGTAACATTCTAACTTTTAAGCCTAAGCTAAGCCTGACACTCACATGCCCTCAGGCTTCGTAGTTTTGAACATGCACATTTAAATTGCAGCAGTCAGACTCATCTCTATTTTTTATATATAGCTACTCACAGGAGGGAGTAGCTCATAACGGAGCTCCAGCATTCCTATTTTCTTTTTTTTTTTTTTTTTTTTTGGCCTTAAAGAACTTCCTTGTGGTATTTATGCCTGGAAACAAAATTTTGTTGTTGAAGATAAGAGTCAGGCTGCAGAACACTATAGGATTTCAGTTCAATGAAAAGAGTGTTTGGTTCCAAATACTCTCCCTATAATGATGACACTACAGGCCAAAAATATCTTGCTTTGTCCTGGAGCAGTATTCTCATTAGATTTTAGAAGATGAGATGATTTAGATTGCAATTTGTAAAGCTTCCAGAACAGGAGAAATACTATTACGTTTTCAGGAAATATTGCAGCATCTGATTTTTTGGAAAGAATACACTGATGTACTTCTTACTGTGAGACATATAATACATGTCAGAATTGCACTTCATTTTTTCTGAATTCTATCCAAAACTACTACAAAGTAGCTTTTTTATTTTTATCCTATCTTAAGGTAATTTTTGTATTCTAACTTTCAGTACAAGCTAATGTATTTAGTAGTTATAAACTGCATGGTGATATTATATAAGCATGTGTCATGCCATACATCATACTTTCCAAATTTACATGAATGAACAGGAAGATCTTGAGTCTAAATTTAGGTAGAAAACAGCAAAAATCCTCACAGGAAGCTGCTGTTTGAGTGAGTATCAGTCCCAGTTTGAAACAAAGCCTTATGCAAAAGAAAAGTTAGCAGATCCTCACCAGTAACATCTTGGACTTCACTGTTTTCCCTAGATCTATTTATAAAGTAGGTATGCAGGCAAAACTGTGAAAAACATAGATTCAAAAAATTTCTATTCTGCAATGCATTTCAAAGCTTATTCATAGCAGAATTCTATACATTAGAAATAATTTCATACATGGGAAACAACTCCAGAGGAAATATTTCACCCACCAAAATATGGCCCGCAGCTTTCAGCTTAGATTGTGAATTTAAATTCCTATCATCATTGTGGCTAATGATGAGTTTACGTTTCACAGTGTCTGACAGCATTAAATTCAGCCCACAAAACACAAACATAATAAGCCATCATTTTGGTTTTAGAAAAATATCATCAATGTATCTAGGCCATTGTATTTGAATTAAAAGTGTATAACAATGTAGCTGTGCTCAAGGTTCGGAAAGTACAGAAGTGTGTATGTGTTACGAAGATTAAAAAATATAGATAGAAATGTCTAAGGATTCAGAATAGTGAATGTAATTTCCAGAAGTAAGTGTGGAAAAAAATCAACATAAACTCTACAGAAGACATGAAATTATGTGTGGTAAGAATTATCTCATAAAAAGAGAATGAAGCAAAAACCTCAGTATCAAGGCAAAACTTATAACTGCTCTGAAATTTAAAAGGCAAATGGATTTATACTTCAGAGGTATGAAAGGGCAAAAGATCCTACGTGGTAATGTTGACCACCAAACTAAAAAGGTTAAATGGATTAAACTTTTTATAAAGAAAAAGAATCATCTAATGCACCTGGCCTAGTGACAATGTTTTGGAATATTTGGCGGGCCTCTTTTTCCTTTTAACTATAGAGACAGACATGTATTAGGAAAAAATAAAAAAACAGAAAGGATGACGACACAGATTGTACAAAAGATTTATAGATTATAGGGATGCCACAGTGTTAAAAAATAATGTGAGAAGTATTGCTGATCAGTTGGGAGGAAATGAGAATGTGAAAGTGAAAAGAAATCTTAAAATGATTTGAAATTAAAACATCCCCTCCTCCAATATTACAGGGAAAGACAATAGCAAAACAAACTCAATTAGACTTCCAGGGGTCAATTTTCAAACTTCAGAGAAATCATAAGTAATACTTACAGGTGTCCTCAGAAAAAGAGTTAGAAAGGATTCTGATCACAAGTGGAAGAGCGTAATGTGATACAGTATGTAAACAGGAGTAGATCCTGCAGATCTTGTTTTTTCCACACAGGCAAGGTCCTATCCAAAGGGTTCAGTCCAGTTTAGTGTACCATTGTTCAATAAACAACTGGATAGAATCCAGAGCCTTCAGATTGATTAGTTGTACAGAAGCATGATCTCTGAGGAGAGAAAAAGATGGTGCTGCAAAGCCTGAAGACAAAAATCTCTAGGAGAATATGATATCCGTGTTGAGGCCTGGAGAAACAACTTGTTGAAAAACAAGGGATGCTTTCTATCTGTTAAAAAAAAAAATCAAAAAACTCCAAACAACAATAAACCAACCAACAAAAAATCTCACACCAATAAAAAAACACACAAGAGTTTTTAATAGAAGAATAGTGAAACATGGAAATAGTTTAGCTGTAGAGAAGACAGAATTTCCTTCATTATCTTCTTCAGAGCTAATTTTATAATCTCTGAAAGATGAACTGGTTTGAACTGGTTTTGAAATTAATGATCATAGTAAGAAATAAGCCTTAGAGGAGATAAGATGTTTTTTTATGTCTAGTCACAAGCCAACTAATAAAATTTCTTCTTTCTAAGCTTAGTTCTTACTAGTGTTAGATACAGTTCTACTCATGGTAGTTTTATCTTCATTGCAGTTTATTTATATTCTTCAAGCAGGTTTTATTAGCTATAACACATTAGTTAGAATGAAAAAAACATGTGAGTAGCATGACCAAAACACCAGAAATTGTTATATATGTTTGCACCTCTGTCTCCATTTTTATCTCTAACTAACCACTCATGAAATCTATCAAAGCATTCATTTTGACTTTTGCATAGAAGTGTTTCTCTTCAAGCTAGATGTAAAACTCCTTTTTTCTCTCTCACAAAGTAAAAGAAAAATAATAGCAGAAAATTTTTTTTTTCCTTGAGATTTTTTTCCTTTTCATTTAGCAGAGGTACGATGGAGTTTGTTCGTAAATCCTGAGTAAGTCAAAGCACGATGGGACATCTTGAGAGAGGTGGAATATCCCTCTGCTATGTAAGGAAGGGCATTATCCTCAACCAATGTCCAATAAGTAGTGTTTGTACAGCAATAGAACTGGCACCTATCTTAGCTTTCTCTGCTGGCTTTCAGCATGTGCTTTCAGAGACAGACAAGCTGTGTACCAGGTCTACTGTCTGCACTCTTTCACATACACTTAACACTTTTTCTCTGGTTTGTTCCAGGGAAGTCCTTCAGAGTTCTCATCCCTTCCACATGGCAGTTGACCAATCACAGGTTGACCAGTGACTGTCTAATGACTTTATTCCTTTACCTCATGAATACTTTTGTTTCTTGAGAGACATGTCATTAAGATAAGCACAAGTCTTTTGGGTACAGTAGAATTTCATTATGTATTACCACTTCTATTCAAAATTCATTCATCTACCAGGCAAACCAGTTTTTCCCAGCAGGAACTTCTCCAGAGGAAAGTCTCTTTTTTCTAAGATCTGATCATCAAACAAGAATCATAAGGTAAGTCTTAACAGTATATTGTCTCTGATTTCAAACTAGTTTTCCTTTTACTTGAAATCTAACTAGACACAATCTATCAAGAATGGCCTTGAAGCTGCTAATTACATTGGTATAGACGCTAGTCTGACTGAATTTGCCTTGACTCAGCAGGTATGTGATCCTGTGTTTATGCTGGATCATATATTCCAGGATTAGAAACATATCCTCTATAGACCCTCTTTCCTACTTTGTTCTATGTTGTAAGCAATCCCTGCAGATTTTCTAGTTGGCTTCCCAGATCAGAGTGAGCATCCTTCTCGGTGAAACCCTTTCAATTTCTTCATACTTCAGCTAATCTCTTTCTGTAAGGAATTATTTTCCTTCTTCCTCTTACCTGTTTCTTAGAACTTAATTCTTAATTTTGTGGGCCACTTGGCTAGTTAATCTAAACACATATAATATCTTCAGATAATCTGAACACAGCAGCCTCAGACAAGTTTTGAAGAACAGAAATATTTTTTTTTTCATTGTGATAAGTAGTTCCATTGTAGAAATTTGTGATTTTCCAGATGTGATTTGTGTGAAGAAATTGTGTTTCTCTGATATTTGTTTATATTTTAGTAAATAATCATAATGGTGATTAGATCATGATTATTTTTGTGGCTTGTTAGGATTTAAAATGCAAGCTTTTTTGACATGTATCAGAAGTATGTTTGTTTCATTATTAGATAAGGTTATCCTTGGAATTTAGTTGCCTGTGCAACTAATTAAAATGCCAAAATTTGTTTTCACAGAATCACAGAATGTGCTGAGTTGGAAAGGATTCACAATTGAGTCCAACCCTTAGCCCTGTAAAGGACAACTCCAAGAATCACACATTGTACCTGATAACATTGTCTAAATACTTCTGGAACTCTGTGAGACTTGGTGCTGTGACCACTTCCCTGGGGAGCCTGTTCCAGTGCACAACCACCCTCTGGGTTAAGAATCTCTTTCTAGTATCCACCCTAAACCTCCCCTAATACAACTTCAAGCNTTCCAGTGCACAACCACCCTCTGGGTTAAGAATCTCTTTCTAGTATCCACCCTAAACCTCCCCTGACACAACTTCAGGCCATTCCTTTGGATCCTGCCACTGGTCATCTCACAAGGAAGTTGTAGACTGCCATGAGGTCTCCCCTCAGTCTCTACTTCTCCAGGCTGAACAGACCAAGTGACCTCAGCTGCTCCTCGTATGGCTCCTCCTCAAGGCCCTTCAAAGTCTTTGTTGCCCTCCTTTGGAAACTCTCTAATAGCTTTATCTTTTTCTTATGTTGTGGTGACCCAAACTGCCACAATATTCAAGGTGAGGCCATACCAGTGCAGAGCAGAGAGAGACAATCCCTTCCCTTGATGAGATGGCAATGCTTTGCCTGATGACCCCCAGGACACAGTTGGCCTTCCTGGTTGCCAGGGCACTGATGGCACATATTCAATTTGCCATTGACTATGATCCTCAAGTCCCTTTCCATGGTACTGCTTTCCACCATCTCATGCCCCAGTCTGTGGTACATCCCAATTTAACCTGTTCCAGATGCAGAATCCAGCACTTCCCTTTGTCGAACATCACATAGTTGGTGATTGCTCAGTCCTCTAAGCGTTTGATGTCTCTCTGCAGGGCCTACTAGCCTTCAAGGGAGTCAACAGTTCCTCACAGTTTTGCACTGTCTGCATGTTTTGCCATACTTATTTTCAAAAGGCTCTGATAGGAAACATTCTTGTTAGTAAATTCATTCTGTAGAAAAATTATTAAAGTATAAACCAGACAATGATTCTTTTCCATCTTCTTAGAGTCTTCTCAGCACTTCTTGTAGCATGGAGCTTGAAATAAGAGTAAAGTTTGCCTTCTAAATGCATGGGAACAAGAAGGAGCCCTATATGAATAAACTACATTGATGCTTAAATTCACTAAAGTTATTTAAATGTAGTTACATATTAGACTTAAAATATGCATTTGTCTCACCTGTGTTTTATTATTTTAGTTGTCTCACTGATTTGAGCACTTTTAATTTCTCAGAGCTACATTGTCTTTCCTTAGTGTTTGAATTTGCAAGGCCAATAGCTAATCACTATGGCAGTAAACCTGCAAAATATTTAAATGTGCTTGAATTTTGGTACTATGAGTTGTAACATTGAAGCTAAAACATACAATGAGGAACTTTGCAAGACTGGAGTAATAAATAGCTCAGGATCTTGGACCATGTCCGAGTTCTTGTTGAGTGCCTTGGTTTTCCTTCTGCACTAATTATCATCTCCATTTATTAATTTATAAATAATTTAGCAAGGGTGTTTTCTTATTTGGTATTTAATTTACTTTTTCATTTTTTATATGCTTTCAATTAATGTATTTTCACTAACATACGATTTCTGCTCGACACGTTTCCAAAAGTCATTCTCATTTCATTGATTGTCATTTCTATGTTTTATTATTTTTCCTGAAGTGCTAAATATTTATTATTTTTTCAAATTATTATTTAAAACTGTAAAATTGTGCATTTAATATTATATGTTTTAATTTGAGTTATCTTCTGTCAGGTTATATTTCCTTTTTTTTTGATTTACTCAAACAGTAAACAGATTTTGACATATTCCATTCCAAACCAGGGAGATCAATGCTAATCTAGGAATACAGACTCTTTAGCCTTTATTTAAATAGGTGCTGTTGTTATCACCTATACTGGTCCAATCTGTATGCTTTGATTCCTAGGTATGACACTGAGCAAACACTGAGTGTTAAACTGCACTGTTTTGAAGCAGAGAAAAACTGCAAAACATTGTCATTTCACAAGGTAAATTCACAAAATGGCATTAGAACTCTATGAACAGAAAAACACACAACAAATGTAGCTTGTTTGGAGAGTATCTTGGCAAATTAGAGCATCCATGGTTAACCCCACTGATATTCTACAATAACTTTGTACAGCAACCCTTCCATTGTGCTGGAGAAAAAAATGAAAAGAATTTGGGTTTGGCGATAAAAAGGGACCATTCTCTTGTCCATTATTTCCTTCCATGTACAGTTCTTCTTTGCATAGTGTATTTCTCATAGTTCCCGTACTTTCCTGTACTAGATTTAAAGGTTAATTGCTTTTGGGATGTGTTATCAACTTCACTTTTAAGTAAAATTCTGTATAATGAGAAGAAAATAAGAAAGCTGCATAAAAAAGCACATTTCACTTATGTATAGCATAAATTTTACTGTGTTTGATTGTCCTGGTTTAGGACAATATTAGGTGTTATAACGGACAAGAGACGTATAGAAAAAAGGCAACAATTTATTGAATATATGGGGTGGATATAAATATGGATGGGTGTATGGACGTAGATATGAATGAACTGATATGAATTTGTTATTGAAGTGGTGAACCAAAAAAAAAACCCCACAAAACAGTAATCAATGTCCTTGGAAACACAATTGTCCCTTATGCCCTCTGGCAGTTGTGATGTGCTGTGGTGCAGGAGCTGCAGTGACTCCTCCGGGCAGTGGGGGGCCCTCGGAGCACAGAGGGTGCAGTTAATCCACAGAGGGAAGAACTACGTGCGAACAAAAATGGCGGGTGTGAAGCCCAGGGAGAAGCCCCTGCAGTGGAGATGGGCCCGCGGCACTCAGTCCAGGGACTGAGAGGGACTGGAGACCCCCGAGAACACAGGGAGGAAGCTTACAGATGGCAGTACATGAACCAGAGCCGCAGTGGAGGATCTGCTGTGTACTGGGCAGCCGCAGCATCGAGGTGGGGGTTTCTCAGGGGTGTCGGTGGCTGGAAAACAGTGACCAGCGAGCTCAGGAGTTCACAGAGGGAGGCAGGAGCGCCGGGAGCCATGCTGGGTCCCAGTGAGCATTGCTGAGGGGAAGGAAGCACTCTGTCCCTTGCCACACACCCAAAGAGAGAGGTGGCAGGTCTGAAGGTCCCTTTTCCCATGCCCAGGGGAAAGGCGAGGCCTTATGCAAACGCATCCCTCTCACCTATCTCCTGGCCCAGTGGACTCCAAGCCAGGGAGAGGACAAAACTTTTTTTTGCAGTTTTCTGGCGGTGGAATAGGGCTCTTTGCTCCTCTGCCCCATCAAATGCCAGGCAGGGCATGTCTGCCCCTAAACCAGCTTTTCCCACCCCCGGTCGCAACCTTGGCCGGGTATCCAGACCGACAGTGTCCCATGCTCAGCCCCGGCTTGGGACTGAGCCCCATCCCCCTTGCCTGTCACAGGAGAGGAAAGGTGTTATTTTTTTTCTGTCTTCCTCTCTGGCCTCCAACACATCACATTGATATATGGATATATGGCATTGATTCTGGCAACACTAATATCAGTAATGGATATAGTGGGATAAGTTAATCTGCCTTTTCCTATTTAGAAAGCATTAGAATTCAGTTTTATGGTAACTGTTCTTTAGTATATATCTTGGTTTTCATTGTAGCTGTTAGATAGCAGGTTTGTAAAACATTTGATACTTATTTTTTGAACTGTCTCAGAAAAAACTGCTAGAGCATAGATCTAAGCACAGAAATACACATCCACACATGCACAGTCATGCACTCACAAATGTCTTCCAGGTAGCCTTATCACTTTATGAGTGCCAAAATGTCATTTAACTCAAGTAGAGACTTTTCCCTTAAGTCACAATCATTCTGAGCCAATCTGATAGATCAAGTGTGAAAGAAATGACAGCAAGTACTATAAGTTACACCAGCAAAAGAGCGTCTTTTCATGTCCTTTTTTCTATACCACTCTTTGCAAAGCAAGTGTGTTATGTTGGTCAGAGATCTAGATACAGAAGCACATAAAATTTTAAAAGTGCTTGAATATCGCTCTAAGACACAAGATGGCTCCATGTTCAGAAAAGCAAAATATTGGCAGTAGCCGAATGCTGGGTTCACTTGAAAAATTCCTGTCCCAGTTTATGGTCAAAAGCATATGGTGGGATTGGTAGTTGTATCTGAAAGGCTTTTCTCATTAAACATCAAAGGGAGACAGCTTTTTAGAAAAATATTTATTTTCATAACAAGCAAGCCATTTGTGTTATTTTTTTCTATTTTTATCTTAGCTACATTACAAAATGATGGACTACTTTTTAAATCTGTTTTTACACTCTCAGTATGGAGCAGAGAAAATGAAATAGATAAGGCATACTATGCAGAAAGAGTGTCTATCAACAAGTTTCATGTTTTAGCTGTCAGAACTGTTTTCAGGGTTTTTATAGTTGCAGGTTTTTTGTTTTATTCTTACTATCGTTCTTGGCCTTGTCTCCCTGGTTTATATTTAGATTTATAATGAAAGGAAAAGACCAACTAGAGTTTTTGAATTGGAAGTTTTAATGAAAATATTCTTCTTTTCTTTTCTTTCTTTCTTGACAGCAGATTTAACAGTAATTCAAAACAATTTCATCTTGGGAAAACATTCATGTAAAAAATAATATAGATATTAAAAGGAATTTTTAATACAAAATTTTAAAACAAGGAAATGAGCAGAGGGAGTATCCTGCTGCAAAAACCAGAAGGTATTACTTACAGTGATGTCTGGAGGCCAGAGGGAGACTAAAGGACAAGGAAGATTAAATCTAAAAAAAAATATTCCTTTTGAAGGTTTAAGAATAAAAGAATAGAGGCCTTTCTCAATCACATTCTTTTCAGTGAAAGCTGAAACGGTGGACTGGTAAGTGTCATGAGAGTTTATTAACAGCGTAATAATCAGAAATACCTCTTAGAGTTGATCTGAAGAAAAGGCAGAATAAAGATTTTTGTCTCTTAACCTGTCTCTGAAACTAAGAAGGGCTTTTGTTGCTAGTTGGTTGAAGGAAATATATTCTTTCTGTGTTTTTAACTTAAAAATGATAATGCAAAAGAACTGATTTTATTATGACTGTCAAATTGTATGACATTCTGTTCCCCAGGCATGACTATCTTGGTGCCAGTTTTCTGTTCTGAAAATGCCTGAACATAATGTACTTTAGGAGGATGTGAATAGCAAGTTTCTCTGGCAGCTGACCACAATGAATTTTCATGTAGCAGTAATGCTTGCTTTGGTAATTTTAGCCAGATATGTCTTGGTATGTAGCAAGGCAAAGGAAAAATGCTTAAATCTTAAAAGACTGAATTTATGATAGGTATGTGAAAAGTGGATTTATGATAGCTGTATTGCAGCAGTGAGTGCAGAGAGTGTGATTTTTGAGTCTCTCCTGACTCACAAGCAGTAAAAGAGCAAAGGCTAGATGAGTGTTATGCCACAACATTCACAGCAGAGCTGGGCTCTTACAAGACTTGCCAGGTAATCTGAATTTTGGTTGTAGTCTGAGTCCTGGATACTGCTCCTTGGTGACTCAGAAGAGAGTATTGAGACTGTCACTGATAAATTACTCTGTGACCAGTTCAGTCCCATCTTGAAAATGGAGTGGTGAATCTAGCAGTAAATTACTGCCATAAACCCTCTTCCCACAGCATCTGCAAGGTATGTGGCAATTCTCCTGTGGTTCTTCCCTGAAAAAACAATTGAGTCTTTGCCAATAGATGTATACTTCAGCCAACTTTCACATATTGCAGCATCTTGTCTTTAGTATCTTGTCCTTTCCTGCAGAAAATGCTGTCTTTCCTGTGATTAATACAGAGCACATATAGGCATGTGTTTGCTATCATGACCATCAGTGGTTTGCAGTCACTGCAGTGCATTGATTTGAAATACACCTGTTACCATTTTGTTGCTGAATTAAAAGGCTTGCTTTATAACTATGCAGACTCGAAGGTGAGAATATTATGTGATAAAATTGCTGTTGCACATTCACACTCTCTCACAGCTGCAGAATTTCCCTCTAAAGCTGCAGTAAAGTGTCGTGGGGCTAAAAAATGAAAGTTAAAAATGATCAAGCCATGGTACGGCGATTTTGCCTTGCGCTGGCAGCCCTGGCGACTGCTTTCTGCTCCGGGGCCGCCCGCCCCCATGCCCGCATGGTTTCTTCGGTTGCCCTTCCCCCCCCCCCCCCCGGCAGCGTGGACAGCGGGCACTGCTGCTGGGAGGTGCGGCTCTGGTCTGATGCAGAGTCTCGGCGCTGTGCGGCCCCGGCTTTGCTGGCCAGCACAGCGTGAGCTTGCCAGTACAGGCGGTGCTCGCGCCGTCCAGAATGACTGCGGGAGGCACGATCCCGGTCCCGGGCTGGGGTTGGCCATGGCCCCGCTCTGAGCCGAGGCGGGGCTGGAGCGCGAAGCCAAGCGGGCTGTACCCACAGCCGTGGCATGCGGCAGCGGCAGGACAGTGGCAAGGACGGAGCGGCGGTTTCGCCCAGCACCGGT
>VYZS01042234.1:39417-58400 GCA_013400695.1 Neodrepanis coruscans | reverse complement strand
TTTCCATTCTTCGACCCACAACATCTTGCTATATCACAGAAGATAAACATGAATGGGAATTAAGCCAGCATAAAACAATTTTAATTAGATGTTGTCTAAAATTACAAATACAGTAAACTTTTCTAAATTAAAATATCTTACTTGCATCCTTAGCTGCATTTCACAATGACCACTTAGACAGAATAGAGAAATAAGGAGCTCTAACACCCAGAGGAAATAACAAAAGTAGTTTGCCTTTGGGAGAATGTTTCTCAGCTCTTCTTATTTTCATAGAAGAAAAAACTATAATCTGTATCTCATGTGGCCAACCAGTATAAGAAAAGATATAACAATCTACCACTTCTATGCAGATTTACTGCATTTTTATTTGCAGTACTAAATGCAGTATAAAATCAACTGCACTGTGGCAGGTACAAAGGTGTCTTAAAATATTATAGAGCGTCAAACTACTAGGCATGGCAAAGGGAGAGTATTTGTATATTATAGCTTTTATGTCCAAATATCCTTCATTAGTATAACTTATTTTTTAGCCAGGAAAAGTCTAATGTGATTCATTCTGATTGTAGTCAGATTAACTCTTCTATAACGTCTCACTTTTTTCCTCACACAAGAGGAATTAAACTCACAATACCCTCTGAAAAACTGTGTCGTTACTATATTACAAGACAGTTTTCCTTCTGTTCTCGTAGCAAAGAACATAGATCATTAATCAAACCCTAGGGTATTTCTCTTGGAGACTCATATGAGCTTGTGAATTCCGTCTGTATTACCAATATGTAAGATTTGTTTAACTAGATGGCCTTTGTTAAATCAGATTATCCACACTCTGTGGTATTGGTTCTGGCATACCATTATAATTATTTCTATTGAGTTTTCTTTGTCATGGAGGGAGGAAGAGAAGCTTGATTTTAAAAGTCCATTTCATGTTTTATTTCCTACTACTAATTGCTGTTTAGGAAGGAAGTGAGGTAAGATAATTCATTCATAGAAAGAAACATTGAAAAATTAGGGGACAACAATTAGTACAATAAAAAGTAAATATGAAAGAAGTGAAAAGACAGATTTTGCATATACCTTGTTGCACCAGAAGTCATTATTACATTATCAAGATGGGCTTTAGTGAAACCCGAGAGATGTCCATAAAATATCCAGGAAGAGGAGACTATGTAAAATTATCGCCATGCTAGAATGTACTTTTTAAGCTTTCTTACAAACATAAGTTTCTGTCACAAAATTATATATATATATATAATAGGAAACTAAAATCTCTAACCATAACTAATAGAAACAAATTTTTAGAAACACATTCACAAGCAAGACAAAATTATAAACTGGATAATGAGACACTTATACAGAGGTTGCTCCAATATTATTTCTGGATTTACTAGCCCATTTGCCACTGAAGAGTTCCCTCTTCAACTCAATTATATTGATGTGAACCAGGATTTAGAAAAGGAATTAGTATTAAGATAGAAAAAAAGATCCAAAACAAACAAACAAAACCATTACAGAAATCTAAGTACATGTAGGCTAGTAATCCAATTAACAATAAAATATATATGTAGGCATAGCCAATGTGCTTGCCCTAGAAGAAAAAGTTCTCTAAGTTATGTGTCAGTGAGCCTAAAATCTGCCTAGGCCTCACGCTTCAAGAAACACTGAAATGAGGCCTTCTTTTGTATTCTGACAACCATAAATGAAACATGTTATTCTATTGTCTTTAAGACTAGTAATTATGCCAATCAATCACATAAACTGTAGGGGCGCATGATCAAGACCCCTCAACCAATGATTCTGTGAAATTCATTGTGTGATCATATGAAAAAACATATAAAAATCTGTATATGATGCAATAAACTATTCCTTGCTTGCAATGTGACTGTGGCCTGTGTCAGTCTACATCACCAGTTTGGAATCGTGCCAGTATTGTAGCCATATATACATAACTAAAATCCTACCTAGGCAACAGCCTCTTTGAAGTGTAATATACATATTTTATTACTCTGAAAGGAAAAGATGGTTTTCCTTTCTCATCATGTTAAAGAAGAATATGCCTTAAGACCGAAAAGGGAATTATCCTCTCTTGAATTTGTACCACCTTTATATTCTGTATACTGCTGTTTCTCTGTTTGTACACTGGGTGATTCTCTGATGTGGTAGGTCTGTACCCAAGATCCAAATCAAGTTAACACTTCCATCAAAGTTTAGTGAGTTCTCTGTCTGTTAAAGCTGACGTATCCTTGCAGTTTTGGTGATGTGTTTTATCAAAAATGCTAGTAGGATAGACTGGATTTTATGTAGAACAGGGGATTGCCTCCGAATGTCTTCTAGTTTGTTCTTCTCCTGGTTCAGCTTTTAGATACTCACAGAGCCACCATAACTGGTGAACAAGTTGGAAATTGCAAGGGTAAACTGAGGATTGAATGAACACTCCAGAGCCTGGCAGGGTCCTCAGTGCCTAGATAAATTGTGGCATTAAATTCTTATCAGAGAGAGAGAAAAGTAGAATAGGTACAATCATTTTTTTGGGTTTTGGGGAATTTTTTTTAAGAGAGAACAAAAAAGGAAAACAACTTTATAATATAATTCTGGTTATCTGATTTGTGGAGATCAGTGTCCTCATATGTTGAAGTTCAAAAGATATTTTGAATTCCAACATGGTCCTTGGATTATGACAATGTAAAATCCCTGTAGATGGAGGGCAGACTGGACAGACTGAACAGGACAAAAGTAGTACTGCTTTATAGCTAGGTTTTAAAGAGCATTTAGTTTGCATTCAGACTAAAATGGCTTATAGCTGTCTGTACAGTTTGTGCAGGCTTTTTTCCTCGCTGTTAGTTTGTTCACATTTTTTCTCTTTCTTTTTCTGAAATTGCAGGCAGAAGAACTGTGAGAGCCACTCTAAAATGTCCGGCTCTCATAGGTACTTATTCGTGTAAGCTGACTTAGCTCTAAATAAATAATGACAAGTCACACC
This sequence comes from Neodrepanis coruscans, assembly GCA_013400695.1. Lineage (NCBI taxonomy): Eukaryota > Metazoa > Chordata > Aves > Passeriformes > Philepittidae > Neodrepanis > Neodrepanis coruscans. The sequence goes on along the minus strand of VYZS01042234.1, from coordinate 55,423 downwards.
AAGTGTTCAGATTTTGAAGTAAGTCTTTTGATAAAGCATGTAGCTTCTAGTTAATTCTCTTAACTGGCTGACATTTTAAATTTACATACTTACACATTTTAAATTTTCTGGGGAATATTGCACAGAATTAAATACGAAATGTTTTTCACTTTGAGGCATTCCTAGGGTAATCTTCCCTGACTTCATTATTAGAGGCATGACAGAGATGGTGAAAATCAGAGAAAAAAGACATCCATATTACTACATTAAGGCAACAAATACAGCTTCAGTGAAAGAGAGTAAGAGACTATTTCTATCCTTAATGATGCCTAGCACTTCTGGAGAACCTTTATGAAGCCTGGCTCAACAGAAAGAGAGCAAACCCTTGTACAAATTGTTAATTCACTGTAAGCTCTTCAGCTAAACTAATTAACACCAAACAATTTATAACAGTTTCATGAATCGTATTAGTGTGCAGAAACCTCTCGAAATTAAAGTTTTTTTGTAGTAAAGTCACACACACAATTTATGTGCTCTGTATCTCATCCTTGCATCTTGCCTTTATTAATTTTGTGTGATGAATTATTTTGCATTTGCTGAATATTGTGATGTAAATGCTTTTCTCCTTGAAGAACACCAGGTGAGAAGCACATGTTGGCCAATTTAATCCAGCCAGCCTATTTAATGTGATTCATAACTGTACTTGCTTATTATAGTAGTAAATATTATCTCTGTGTTTGTTATAATTTTTTCCTAGATGAAACTGTGATGGCTGTTATGCAGCTCTTCGTCAATGCTCTGCACTTAGAAGAAGTAAATAAATAACTCTGTTAATACACTGCTAAAGTCTTTCAACTCAAGGAACTATATGTATGATCTTGACTTCGTTCAGTGGGGAACTCCAATCTAAACTGTACGTTTTTCTTCTGAGTCACCTGTGGCACATGCAGGCAGTGGCAGCCAGTTCACAGGAAGGGAATAATCTCACCAATAAATGCAATGTGATACAAAGAACTGCTGCATTTCCCAGAAGTAGCCAGAAAATGCGATTATACTGTTCCTGATACCAAAACTCGTTCAATTTTCATTACGTTTGCTGTCTTTTTATTGTTTTGCTTTGCTTATTGCAGACTATGCAAGTTCTTAAAAAATACCAATGCTTACGGGGAGATGAAGAATAATCAGATATGGTGGAAATTGTTTTGCTGAATAACTGTCTCTTGGGAATTCTTGACTAAATGGGATGAGTTGGCAGGGTATTTTAATGCTTTATTTGAGTTTTCTGTACAAAACAGGGAAAGTTATAGAGTCACTGTATGGTTTTCTTTCATTGATGATTCCAGAATGTTTTAAAATCTCAAAATTAAAAAAAATGTGTGAGCAATATAACATACAATAATTATGACTCATTTCAGAGTCAGTTTAGACTGTTTGAAGACTTCTCATAATTTTATGACCCATATATAGCAAATTAATGATGAGTGAAAGAAAAAATATTAGTAGGATGAGCACCTTTTTTTGCCAAAGTCTGAGAAACTTGAGTATTCTCTTCTGTAATTACTCCTAAAAAAAAAAAAATCTATTAAGGAAGTATTCTGGTGTCATATTTTCTTAGGATTTTATCAAGCTGATTTACAATCTACCTTTCTGCAACACTCATTATATTATTTTATATCCAAACAGTAATCCAGCTTTATCTATTTTAAAAGACATTCAACTCAGCCTATAAAGTTAATTAACTTTTACCATATTTATAAATGAGTTTAGACATTCTTAGACCTTGAAATCAGAGATATTAGTTAAGTCTAATGATTTTATGGGCAGTTTGGTTAATAGGGCTATAATCTAGCCATAACAGCCGCTTTGGGCTTGGGCCAAGGTATGCATTTTAAATATGCCTCCATCCCCAGTTAATTGCTGACTCAGAACTTTGGAAGGGAAAAAAATATCTCTCAGACTTAAAGAAGAAAAGATATGACAGTGAGAAGCTGAACTGATTTATTTTGCAATGTCCTTGCACTTTTCTGTGGCCTTGTTGGAAAATTTTACTTTAGGAAACTTCTATCAGTTTGAAATATGGTGCCCTTTTGTGAATTAAAACTACATTCCATATCTGATAGTAACTCCTAAATTACTTAAGATGTCTTCTCCACTATTTGCTGTTTTCACATGTTAAATGGTATAAAAGGTATAATAAACTAGAAGGACAAGATATAATGGGCACAAATTAAAACACCTTCAACTTCCATTTGAAAATTAAAAACAATTTTACAGTGGAGGTGGTCAAACACGGGCACAGCTTGTCCAGAGAGATTGTGGAATCTTCCTCCTTGGAGATATTCAAAGCTGACTGGACACAGTCCTTAGTAAACTGTTCTAGCTGTTCCTGCTTCAGCAGATGTTTTGACTATATGACCCCTCAAGAGATGCATTCCAAGTTCAGGTGATCCTCTGCTAAAAACAGAATTGGACTGTTTTTATTTTAAAAACCCCTCTGAAACTGTATTTTCAAATAATAGGATGAGGGAAAAATAAGACTGAAACACAGAAGAAACACGGAAACTCTCTTTGTGCCTGAAATGCCACTTTTTAATTTAGGACTGTATTTCTCAGATGTAAAGGCAGACAAATTTCACTATGAAGCAGACATGTAGTAGTTGGATATATCTACACAGTATTTCACAAGCACACAGAGTTGTCGAATACCATAATGCTTGCGTGTGAAATGACACTGCAGTGCCAGTTTTAAACCAATTTTGACATTCTTAGCTTTATATTCAGAATACAAAAGAAGAAAAGGAAAGTACTGTGTCTAAACCACCCTTCTGTGTGATTGTAAACTGTGCCTATGTGCATTGATCTCACGGTGAGATCTTTGGTAGCAAGCAGGCTGTAGGGAAGCCTCTGTGAGAAGACATCAGTAGCGGCCCCCAAGTTGAATGCAGATGGTTCCAGCTGACTCCAAAATAGACCCACGTCTGTCCAAAGCTGAACCTATCAGCAACTTCAGTGGCACTTCTGTGAAAAGATATTTAAGAAAGGGTATAAACTCCTGTACCAGCTGTGAGATAGAGAAAAAAACCTAAGGGAAACAGCTCTGCAGATACTAAGTTTAGTGAAAGAGGAAAGGAGGTGCTCCAGACACTGCAGGAGAGATTCGCCTGCAGACCATTGTGAGGCGTGCTATCCCTTTGAGGCCTGGGAATGACCTTACACTGGAACAGATGGAAGCTACAAAGGACTGAAGGAAATCACAATCTGTGGAGAGCCCACACTGAAGCAGTTTCCTGGAAGGAACTATGACCCATGAAGGGGAGCCATAGAAGCCGAAGAAGAAAGTCTTTTGGCAGGAGATGCAGTCTGCTCAATGCTAGAGCAATCCATTCCTGAAGAACTGTAGCCTGTGGAAAAAGACCCATAACAGAGCAGTCCTTGAAAAACTGCAGCATGCAGGAAGGACACACATTGGAGAATTTTGTGAAGAATTTTATCACATGGGATTAATTTTTTTTATAAATATACAGCCCACCACCACCTATCCAGTAACACAGAAGATATAGTAAAAATCGCCTTCCTGTTCCCTCTTGTCTGAGTTTCTGTGGTAATGTAAAAGCACTCCTCTGACTACTTATTGTTGAAAAGGAAGAATCTTTTAGTTGCTCATAAAAAGAACAAGCCCAAAAAAATGAGCACCCTTCATGTATGTTTTTGGGGATTTGTAAAATAAATGCTTTTTTACTTGACAACAGAACATAACCACCGAAAGCACTTCTGTAAGCCACAAAAACACACAAGGAATTTGCCATCACTGCACATGTAATTAACTTGTTTCAGATTCATTTTGCTCAGATGGTCCTAAGTGATCTTGTAAATTCTGACTTTAAACTACAAAGACCATTCTTATTTAGTTAGGTTTCTTAGGATTGGAATTATCATTACCTCTATAAGTATAATCTAGGATGTTCATAAATTTCACTAAATTAAGAGATAATTTTATTCTGCTTGAATAATTATTTTTAATATTCTTATACATGTCTCTCAGCATAGCTATAATAGCATCTAAAACTAACACATTCAGGGAGGGAGGGACGAAGGGATAGGGAATCATGGCGTTCATAGCAAATCCATCTCCTGGTCAACTCTAGCACTGTCCTAGACTATGCCTTACATCAAAAGCAATGCAATCAATAAGTAGAGGGAGGTGATTCTTCCTCTTTACTCTGCTCTCGTGGGAACCTACTGGGAATACTGCATGCTGTTCTGGTGCCTCCAACATAAAAAGGACACTGCACTGTTGGAGCAAGCCAAGAGAAGGACCGCAAAGTTGATAAGGGGACTAGAGCACCTGCCTTATCAAAACAGGCTGAGAAAGCTGAGGCTGTTGAGCCTGAAAAAGAGACAGTTATGTGAAGACCTCATAGCAGCCTTCCAGTATGTGAAGGGGACATACAAGGAAGCTGAAGAGGAACCCTTCATCAGGAATGGTAGTGATGAGTCAATGGGCATCGCAGCATGGCTTGAAACTAAAAGATAGTAGGATTAGACTAGATTTTGGAAGAAATTCTTTACTGTGAAGGTAGTGAGGAACAGGTTGCCCAGGGAAGCCATGGATGCACCAGTCTTGGCAGTGTTCAATGCCAGGGTGGACAGGTCTTCGAGAAACCTGATCGAGGAGGAGGTGTCCCTACCCGTGGTAGGGACACTGAAACTAAATTATATTCAAGGTCCCTTCCTACCCAAACCCTTCTATGATTCTGTGATTGCTATTTTCTCCATCCCTTTTCTGACACATTTTGAGGTGGTCAAAGTATTTCCCACTGAACGTTCATCCATTTTGACTCCATTTTGGATATGGTAATATAATTTAGAATAATGTTTTAGGAAAAGAGCAGGAAAATTAAAAAAAAACACAGAGTGCAAACCTAGCGTCAACATTATTGGTCTAGCATGATTGAAAGGGATTGTTACTTGTTGTTTCTGTTACATTTGACTGAGCACAGCTTTTTTTTTTGTTGATTTCTTCTACAGAACAAGAAAAGAAATTTTAAATGGTATAAATAGGAGAAGCTTTGCATTCCTCCTAACTCTAAGGTTGCCTAAGATTTCATCCGTAAGGCTTCTGTTCAAACTCGTTTCTCCTCTTTGATCAAAGATTCCAAATCATAAACATGTGGCCTCCCAGGCAAGCTGAAGTGAAGAATATGGGCAGGACAGACTACTGACCTGAAAAAAAATAAACAACAACAACAAAAAAAAAAAAATCAGATTTCAAAGCTAGGCTTCAGGACAAAGTCACATGGTAGATGGAAAAAACACTTATCACTTGTACCTGAGAGCATAACATTTCCAAACATTCAACATTACAAACACAGAGATTATGCTGCAGGTTTTGCAGGACTGCATGGCTGCAACTTAAGATATGTATGCTTTGAAAACATAATTTGTCTTATCTTTAGATGAATTTTGGATTACAGGCTTTCCTTGTTTTTTTTAAGTTTGTATATTTTCTTTGAAAACTATCAGCAAACATTCCAATTTCACATACAATACAACTGCTGTGTTCTTATTTCTGTTCTTACAGAAATCACTTGGTCAATACAGTTTTCATTGTGGATCATCTGGGCTACACTCATCTCTAAACAAATCTAAATTACTGTACGAAAGACCAAGATTTATCATGTAGATTTTCCTTCTTACATGATCACATTTCATGTTTTCGATGACTTATCCATGTATAGCACTTTTTAGTAATAGTCAATTCAATATGCTCTTTTACTTTTACAGTTTACAAATTTATACTCCTATTTTCCTGTTCCTTGTTGCTTTATATTACCAAATGCCTTTCAGATTTATTATTCTTCATCAATAAGAGAGGTCCTATAATACGTCTCCAAACTGCTTGTTCAATATTACTACTTGTAAAGATTATGTTGATCTGAGAGTGATAGATTTTCATCCTACTAACAATTTTGTTTAAACAAGACAAAATAAAGGGTGGGTTGGGGTTTTTTTCTGCTTATTTAAGTAAAGACAATAAGATGTAATTATGTATCCACTATTTTCAACTAATCTTTTTTTTTTTTTAAATGTTATATACAATATGCTTGTTTAGTTAATGTGTGGGCTTCTTCACAATGTATCCACACTGGGAAAGAGTAATTAATATTTGTCCAATGGGAAATTTTAAGATGTTTTTGCACAACATTCGTTCATCAGTTTAAAAAATCCTATACTGTTGGAAAAAAAATTCAGAACAACTTTGCTTGATGGCAAAGAGTTAGGCAAAACCTATTGCAACTCAGAACAAACTTTGTTATTGAAAATAATGAGCCCTTTACTGCAACACACCTTATTATGATTGATAAACAACTGGTGAAATCCTTCAGGTATACCACTGAAGAGTCTTTTCTCTGAAGACACCTTTCAGATTTTGAAATAGAAAATAAGCTGGCAGTGAGAGACTCAGAAGTGGAGAAAAAAAAAAGTCCCTAATCTTACATCTGTATCAGCCTGTGGGAAACTCAGTGACATAATGCAATTCGGCTACTCTTTATTAAAAATGTAAGTGCTGCTGTAAAATATTTTAATACAGCAGATCTTTTTTGGATTATTTTTTTAATAATAATTTACTTTCTATTAATTTTCACAGACACTAGGAATTAGACTACTTTAGAAAAGCAAGCAGGGTTATCAAAAATTTTGTCCAAACCTTTGACTGAAAAAAACCCATTTCTAAATACTGCCAGAATGTGAATGTAGGCCTACTGATCTTGAAATTTAATAAGATTGCTACAAAAGCTGTTATTTTGACATGTCCCTTCCTGGACACTGTAGTAACTGGAAGCCAAGTGCAAGAAGGCAATATGATATTTCTGTTTTTTTACATCAAGGTACTAAAATGATTATTTGGTAATAAAGCTATTCAGTAATAAAATTCTACCAACTACAATCAACAGAGCTGAAGAGAGAAGTTTCTTTTTACCTGTACTGTCACATAGGATTCCATCGAACTGAATTCTGAAAATCCTAGGTAATGTTGCTTTCATCACTCAGAAAATAATAAAAGCAACCTAACTCTTTGTGCCAGTCAACTTTCTTCACAGTAGCTGTGGAGCTATGTTTTGAATTTCCACTGAATATAGATAATACAAGGGTTTTTTTGCTATTGCTGAGTAGTATTTTCACAACAGCAAGGTTTTTCTCTGCCTCTCACACTAGTGAGTGTGCAGTCAGCTGGGAGTGCCTGGGAAATTGGGAGGAGTCACAGCCAGGACAGCTGACCTCAACTAACCAAATTTATTCCATACCATATGACATGCTTGTTTTGAGGGCGTAGATAGGAGGACTTCTGTAGAACAAGTTTATTTTAAAATATGCTTTTTCTTTATTCATACTTCAAATCTGGTGCTTCTTTTTGTAGGACACACACAGTTTAACTTAAGTAGCTGACCTCTAAATGTTCAATTATAAAAGATATTCTTAGACATTGATTCCATTAATGTTCTGAAAAAAAGACTTTAAAAAAAAGGCCTTGAAACTCTCAGTAACACAGTGAGATTTCCTAGACAAGGGCTTTGTTATCTCATTTTGCCATTAATACTACATTATGTGAAACTTCATTTAATGTTCCCACATTATTATAAGTCCTACTGCCTTTTTTTCCCCTCTTAAATTACACATAACAAACAAGAACATACCTAACAAAGCAAAAATGACAGGCTTGAGTATGGTATTTCATTTCAGTTCATTTGGATGAGGGTGGCATTTTCCACAAATTAAGTAAATATTGGCCAACTGCACTCTTTCAGTTGAATACAAATTTGCACCGTTGTCATGCCCATCTGTCCAATCGGGCTGTGGGAATGCTGACTTTGTCCTGTTACAGTCTTTTTGAAAATATGTTAAATGCCTTTCTCAGGTTCAGGAAAGAGCATTTTTGACTTCTGTTTCAAAAAGAGAGAAAAATGCTTCATAAATTCAATGCTATAGAAAGTAAATACTTTTACCAACTAAGAACAACTGTTCATGGCTAGGTAATTATCATTACTAATCTGCTAGTAAATCTGCATTTCTCTTTTTGTGTACCAATGCTACTAGTAGATTATCTACTCTCTTAATTACCCTCTCTCTTACTAGTTTAGGGAACAATGAATTTTCAGGTACAATTCCAAACACTACTTTTTTTTTTTCAAATTCAAAATCAGGTATGTAGATGTAGCTGGATATTATGGTAGGGAATTCTTTCCTCTTATTCTATATGTCGAAAATTTTCTACATTGCCTAGGGGGAGGCAGGGTGGGTGCGGGCACTTCCATGTTGCTGGGAGCCCCTGGAGTCCCCAGCTCCCCCACAACTTGGCCCCAGTTCATGGGACTCAGGACTAGTCCATTGGCAGTTCCTGCAACAGAGCAGTGACATGCTGAGCTCTGTCCACTGCTGGCAGTGCTGGGGCTCTGACCACACTCTTCAACCACTGTGCCAAAAAGAGGGCAGGTGTCATGCTGGAGGCTGTTATAAAGGGTCGCCTATTTCCATTTTTCTTGTGTCATAAGTTCCCATGTGCGTTGGTTACCATTGGCCAGAGGTTCGAACCAACCATCTCATGGCACCAGGGCTTGACACAAGGGGCAATATGGTGGCAGCTGCCTCCTGTGGCCAACACCAACTCCTAAAGCCACATGGGGACCATGCTGCTATTCCCTGCCGAGACACTGCTGCCAGCCACAGGCGCTTGCCACCTCACCATCTGCACCACCCAGTGGTGACACAGCTCCAGAGTGCCCAATGCAGTGACAAAACATGCTTCCTGGCTAGCAGTCTTCCCCCCACAGCCAGCCAGCCAGCCATGGCTGCACAGCTACCTGGCCACCTGCCAGCAACTGCCAGAGTCCAGCTGCAGGGTCCAGCTCATGGCTCTGGGGTTGCCCATGGTGCTACTGGTCCCGGTGCCCCCACCCCATCTGCCCCCTCCACCGGGCACGACTGCCAGGCTGGCTGGTGAAACCAGCCAGACCAGTGGGGTGGCTACTTGGGCCGTGGCAGAGCCATGCTGTGTGTCCCCCATGCCACGGCTTCCTCCAGACCTGCGCAGCCCCACTTCAGCTCCCAGGACACTGGAAAATACTTTTATCACAAGGGCAGTCAGAACAGAGTTGATTACAAATATTGTCCTCATAAAAAAGAAATAGAGGATCTTAGTTCCTACTGACATCAAAACTGTGGAAGATGCAGTTCTCTCCATGATGATTTATGGAACAGACCCCAAAACTCCAAGGAGTGTTGAAGCAGGTATGTTTTATTAGTGACGTTGTGGGACACAGGGGATTTCTCCTCCTAACGTGCCCACTGGCTGCCACTTAAACAATTCTTTAAATGTTACAAAATGAATTAGTCCCCTCCCCATCTCCACCCAGAGTCTGCCCCAAAGTCTGCCCAAAGTCTGCGCAGGGTCCACCCTCTGGTGGTCATCTGGTGGTCTTCCAAGGCTGAAGTAAGACATCTTCCTTCCATCAGGATGACCTTCCTGATCCAGGCTTATTTTCAATGACAGCTTCCTTCTTCTGTTTGCTTCATTGGCTTTACAGTCAGCATGCTCCTGGGGCAGATGTTCTGGTTCCTTAAACACAAGGGGGGCTTAAACATATTATTATTATGTGGTTACATGCAGCAAATGCCTTGCTTGCTCTAATAAACACTATCTAGTAAACCCTTATGCTCAAAAGCTTCCTATAAAGCTAAACCTAAAATTTTTACCCCTTAAACAGTGATAGTACACTAGTCTTGCATTCTACCTTTAGTTTATAGACCACAAATATGTTTGCTGAATCTTCCATATATATCCCTCATTAATTTAACCAAGATTTTTATTACTGAAGTAATTTTTTTCTTCTTCACTAACTAAGACTAAGGGTTTTCTCCCTTTTCTTACTCAGTATTTTTGGCATTTCCTCTTTTTGCTGGTTACATTTGCTGTGTTTCCTTATTTCTGATTTCCAGTCATGCTTTTGGCAATACATTTGCCTTCAATTCTGGGACTCAAAACCTAAGGAAAGATATTTTCGCCCTTAGGTTTCAAAATCCAGTGTCTCCAGGAGCAGTGTCTAGAGTTTTTTTGCAGTCACACGTGAAGACAGGCCACAGATGAGCAACTTCAGATTGCTTAAATGTTGGTAATCAGTGGGAGGAGAAGACTGAATCAAATTCTTTCCCCATTAACCCAAGAGAATGGAAGAAAGGAGCAGCTGAAACTTTAAGGAGAGTTTTCTATATCAGTGAAGGATGGTCTTTGTCAATGGGATGGCATCCAGAAAATACCCTGTCTATCCATTTTAGCTCTGGAAAGGGTAGTTGATCTTATCACTTAGGTTCTTCAGAAGTCTATACAAAAAGTAGAACGCAATATAGCTCTACATATATGGGAAAAAAAGCTATCTCAACATTTTCTTTTTTGAAGCATTAGACATGTTTTAACATTGGGCTTCCTGTTAAAGAGAACTAATACAAACCGCTGTAAAATTTGTATGTAAAGAATGTTTAACAAAGTTGAAAGAGTACCTGCCCTAGAAAGTATTACTTGAAACACAAGAAATACATATATAAAAAGACTAGCAATTTAAATCTTTTCTTAAAAATTCTTCAATCATTTACAGCTGTTTCTTTTCTATATTTAAGAAATTTTTGTAGCAGCTAGAGTTTTGTTATGGATTTATTGACGATGATAAGAATAATATGATGTTCTGCTGTCCTTGAATCTCATAATTAATTTGCCACACTTCTTTCACTGGCAGTTTGTTCTGTTCCGTATTATCTACAGAATTTTGTACTTCTAGCAAATAATCCTATTTCAAAGTTAATATTAAACACATACATTAATATGTATATGTATAGATTTATTTCTCATTCATTTAAACGACAAAAATTATAATGAAAAGATCAAAGTAGACAAACTAATAAAAATTCCAGGTTCATCCTGCATCTTAGTCTTTTCGGCAGTCCGGATGATTTTGATTGCAGAAGATCTCTTCATACCAGTGCCACATTTAGCCTAGATGCTTGTCATACTCAAATACACCAGAGAAAAAGAAGCTGCTAGTTGCCAAGATTTTAAATAAAGACATATTGAATACAAGAATTTGAATTCACTCTTCATCAGTGGGTGCAACACATTCAGTACAGTGAAAGCATGTAGCTGTGTAAGAACAAGCCTGGCTATGACTCCCTTTTCAGGGGAGTATGTAAAAATACAGCAATCAGGACCACGAATATGTTACAAACTTCTAGTTAATTATATCTTTACAGTTTTTCACGACATTATTTTTTCCTTTAATTGACTCTATTTTTTTTCATTTCTTGTTATTTTCAAGTGAATTTACAACGGAATCTTCTACTGGTTCATTTATCAGTAATGAGTGGTTAAGACAGGTCAGAAATTCTTGTCACTTTTTCTCTCACTTATATTTTTTTTCCTCATCTTTCTTTCTCTGCATACTGTTTTTATTTTTATTTTTCATCATAGAAACAGAAAAAGTTTAAAGAAACCTACACTTTATAATCTACTTTTCCAAAGACAGTTTTTGCATGCCCACTGCTGTATAATATAAATGAGAAGCTGTTTTCCTGAATTTTCACTGAAGCCATTAAAATCCTTCTTGCAATATCAAAGTGCTTTCATTTATTTTGATTTTCAATGAGTTGTTCGTAGTTAGTAGTCTCTTTGCAGGCTGTCATACATTAAATCTTTTAGTATTTCGGTCATGCCAGATCTGTCTGCATTTCTTCCATCATTCTCAAAGTACTGACTTTCTGCAGTATTTCACCAACAAAAAAAAAAACACCACAGGCACCTTATAGGAAACTGAGATTCCTGGGAGACAGCTGGAAAAACAGAGGAAAACTTACAAAAAGCATAGGTCAAGCTCTGTGCAGAGGAAGGTCCCTCTTTCTAACACGATTTACTTTCCTATAATGCAAATTGGTTAATTAGGACTATTCTCTCTCAAGTCTGTGGACTTTTTCTTAATGGAGCTCCTGGACACCTGTATCAGATTTGTTCAGCTGTAGTTTTCCTCTTTAATTGAATCTAGATTAAAACGAAGTTAAGAGCATGTTGAAGTTGCTGCATCCTTTGTGGTGGCTATTTCTGCGTGACAGTGTGAGAGACTGGACTACTAATGCTTTATGATTCAAAACAGTTGCTCATTCCTGGAGGTACCAAGATGCTTTATTGAGGCCGTGTGTGAACTCCCAAGAGGTGAGTTTTTGGGTTTGTAGTGGCAATTCACACAAGACAGAGAGGGTGAACCCCTATCACCATAGAAGGGCGTTTTTCTATCAGCTGTAAAACTCCCCCTCGCTCACATCTCCCCAGGGAAGGGCATAACCGGCTCAACTGTGCTGACATAACAGGGAGCTGTTATGTCTTAGAAGGGGTCATAGATTCCCAAAGTGCCCCTTAATTCCTTTCTGAGGCCTTCCACCAGAGAACTAAAAGCTCCAACCTCCCAGGGTAGGTACCTGGGTGTTTCCCAGTCTAGATGTACAGAGCCTGAGCATATTTTAACCCATCAGACTGATGGATCAAGACAGCTGTCATCACTTTCAAATTACAACAATCAGGTGTCATTGTGTATCCATGGATGGAGATGTTTCTACTCTTCATTCTCTTTCTTTTCCTTATATATTTTCTTAGTGACATTTTTATGCTTTCATATTGCTATATCACTGTAGAAAATAATAACCTGAACACTTACACAACTGCTTTCAATTGCAACCAAATTGTTCTAAAATTAACTCTACATATATATTTACAAACACAGATCATTCAGTGTCATATCATGCTAATCCACCTCAAGGGATCTATTAATAAGAACCTGGGTAACCTTCACCTTAACAGATAGTTATCTAAATGTGCAGAATGTGCTTTCTTCTCCTAGTCTTTATTCTCAAGTTATGTCACTCCAGTGTGTCAATATTCTGAGACATCTCCATTGTTCAACTAGCAGAAAGTATCTCTGATCCACATGAACTTAAGCACAGTATAACCTTTCTCTTTTGATGATACAAATCCAATCGTACTGATGTTTTTTTGAGTTCTGGGGGGCTCATGAGGGAGGTTGATTATTTTGGTTTTGTCTTGGTTTTGTTTTTTGTTGTTGTTGTTTTGGTTTGAATTGGTTTGGATTAGATTGGGTTGGGTTGGGTTGGGTTGGGTTGGGTTGGGTTGGGTTGGGCTGGGCTGGGGGGTTTTCCCTGTAGAATAGGTGTAGAAAGGAGAAATCATGACCAGGCTATCATAGCTCCAATATCAAGCAGCTCCTAAAGTCATTAATAACGGGTCCAGTTCTCAACAGGATAATGAATATTACATTGGTACAAAGTTACAAAACAGGTAGAACAACATAAGCCAGGATTTCTTCCCACTTCTCAGTCCTAGCTATTGACCTGAATTACTGTCATCATAGCAATAGTTGGGATCGATTTGATTTCTAGCACAAGGCAAACCTTAGAATTCTAAAGTCTTGCAGGAGTTAAGGACAAGAGTTGCATGGGACAGACTTCATTACTATCAATAAAATTTCATGCAGTGTTAAATTATGAATAGGAGAGCTCATCTGTTTTCCAAAATGCAAAAAACATACTGGAAGTTTTGAACCAGATAACAGCAAAAAAATAAAGTTCAAAAATATGCACTGGAGTATTTTATTTAATTAAAGCTAGTTAGAGTACTAAATAGCTAGAATCAAAGTAATCATCCAACTTAATTTAGGAAAGGAGAAAATATTTTCATTCAGAAGGACATCAGATGAAGACTTCTGGATAAAATTTGAAAGCACCAAATATAAATATCTATTTAATTCCAAATCCACTCTGAGACATTTACAAACTTTCTGAGTGTCTGTACTCTGACAAGTAATTTATCGCAGTTTGTAGCCTTCTTCCAGTACTATTATTTGCTTTTTGAGAAGAAAATCTCCATTTTTGACATACCAGACATTGTGTATGCAGTCCAAAGAAAAGTTTCTCTTGCTTTTTAGCACTATCATACAATAGTTTAGTATGTGAATTGTGAAAGTCTCAGTTTCTATTTCTGATCTTTTGTTTTCTGTATGCCTCTAAGTAGCATCTAAAACTTCATCCATCTTTATCCTTGGATTCTAGTTTTTGCCCTTCCTACTGGTAAAATGTGTCCCGCTTTCACTCCAGAAAGACCACCAAAGATCAAAGGTTCCTGACAGCTTCAGAGATTACCAAAAAAATTACCACTACTACACAATTGCCCACAGGAAACCACAGATTCTTCTTGTAGGTATGTCTGTGATAATGGTTAGCAAGCTCTACCTTTTTGAAAACCTTCTTTTCTGGTTAACTGTTTTGTTTAGGTTTTCCTTGGCACTGTCTTACCTGTGACTATTCTGCTGTAGCTCTATCTATATTATTGTTGCTTCATGTACTTGAAAATACTGTCAACTCAATATTTCATTTACAGTGGTATTTTAATGGTCAGATTCCTGCTGATGTGTTCATGCCTCAAATTATTCTGATTTCTATTGTTTCTTCTAAATCATTTTAACTTCTTAGCTTTAGCTAGAACCATAATCAGCTGAAAACCGTTCCAGACATCTGGGAAATTTTATTTCAATTACATATAGTCTTTTTTATTGTACCTAAAGAATTTCTACTTCCCTGCAACCACCTTTTCATATTCTTTGTTCATGGAGATTTTAATAGTTATCTATTAATATTCAATCATCCCTGGTTTGCTCTTACCTGAATCCTGCCTTCCCCTTAATTCCCATGACAGCTAGTCTTTTCACAGATAAGCACAGAGAATTTCTTCTGCAAAATCAACTCTAGGAAAAAATAGTATTGGTGGTTTTCTTATGTAAGTCAGCCTTTTCCTCACTGCAATTCATTTTTGCCTTTCATCATAGTCTTCTATTCAAAGAAAGAGGACTAGCTATTCCTCCTTGATGCCTGTCATGGAGCACTTAGGGGCTGGCTGCTCTGCACTATCTGGGACACCCAGATCCAGAATGATGGTGGTGAGCTGTACAGTCTGGTTAGATGTGCTGTCCTGAGATTTACCTGAAAATCTATGTGGCACACATCTCACAGACAAAATATTGCCTTTTCTTCAGAGGCTGATGGTAAGTCCTAGCTCGGTGCACAACCTAGAATTAGCCATAAACAACACGTTATCTGAATACAGGACTCACACCTGTCCAATCAACTCTGCTTGAATTACCAGCTGCAGGCAACCTCCTCATGATGCATTTTGAAGGAGAGACCTGCGCATAGCAGATCCCGGTGTGTTCATATGAAGAGTTCACATGCACAGGCAAGCCTGTTGAAGTGCAATGGACACAGTAACTATGCATGGATGTTTTGCACGATTTTACAATCCACTTTATTCAACTCCTTATTTATAGCCTATTATGTAAGGGTAAGTTTTCCAAAAGCAACTGATACTGTAGCCAAATCTGGGGCATTTACAGTCCTATGCCAGCTAATTGTCTTGGAAATCCAATCCTAAGAATTTCATGGCTTCTCTCAATGTTTAAAATTCTTAAGTACCTTTTTTTAATATGTTGAAAAGTTCAGCTATTGTTATTGTAATGGTTTGGCTTAAAACCGCAGGGAAAGACAAAAAAATAAGAAATAACTCCTTTCCTGTGCCCAGATCCAGCTGGAAGGAGTAGCCAGGTTACCAAGGTTACCTCTGCCTGGGTTTTCCCATCAGCCACGGAGACCCCGAAGGTGCGCTGGGAAGGGGCTGGGATTATAAATCTGCGGGAAAGGGCACTCGCCCTCTCTTTTTCTGGGACTGTGGAGCTGAAGGCGGGGTGCCTCTACTCAGCACGGCCTTGAGGACTGCCCCCCCCACACCCCTTCCAGACCTTGCTGCCTGCTGCCTCTTCTCCACAGAGTTTCCCTGGGGTCACCACTGCTTTTCATCTCCCCCTGCCTGAAAAAGACCCTTTGGGAGGACTTCTTCACAGACACACCACCTCTGGAAAGACTGCCGCCT